>LPNX010585340.1:5375-200700 GCA_001517045.1 Pseudotsuga menziesii
AGTGTGAAATTTTATCTCGCTTCGTTCCTCCTAATACTGTTCAAGTGTTAGGCATTGAAACTCTTGGTTGTAGAGACTTTGAGTTGATCCATTTATGGAATAATACTACATATTCAAATAAAATTTTAGAAACCCAAGAGATTTCATTAAAAATGCATGTTCAAGTGGAGTCATACCATATCTCTCCCACCCTAGATCAGTTTCTCCATTCTCATTTTTTGAGAAGCAACATATTTGTTTTAAAGTTGTTGTTGAACATTTTAATCAAGGACCAAATGAAAAATCCACTAAAAATGATCATTCAAGGAACTACATGAAATGGAAAGTCTTATATTATACACTGTATCTCGCAAGAATTTTTAATGCATTTAAGAAATGAAAAAATCCCTTTTCTATTGCTAGCACCTACTGGAGTAGCTTCCTTCAACATACAAACTAAAACAATTCACTCAACCCTCAAAATTCTTATTAAAGACATCAAATATTTACATGGCCAAGAACTTTCTGTGTTCGAAGAATAAATGTGAGATGTTACACACATTTTAATTTATTAAATGAGTTTAATAGGGCCAAGGTTGTTCATACAAATTCATTCACATATACATGACACATTTTTGGAAAAGGAGTAAATTACATTTGGTGAAAGATCATTGATTCTTGTTGGAGAATTTGGCTAGTTTCCCCCTATTAGAGATAAACCATTGTACATTGGAAACATGATCGGTAAGGTTTTGTGGAAATATTTCAAAAGGTTGTTACATTGGACACAATGTTTCATCATCAAGAGATAGATCCAAAGAAACTCAATTTTAAAATCCTACTAACTGTTGTAATCTCACAAATCGCAGAGGGTTACTAATAATACACATTGAATCATACAGAAATAATAGACACAAGAGAGAATAACATATATATATATATATATATATATATATAGGATAACAAATTATATTATATCATGAGGGTCCATACATACACAGAACTGAATCGAGTTCTCAACTGGCTCAACAGCCTAATATATATGATTTACAAACAGTTACATATAACTACCTATCGGTTTGGTCAACCGACACGACCTTATGCAGCCGACCTGATCTCCTAATCAGTTGGCTGTTCGACTAGTCAGCTCACTGACTAGCTCCTCCAACATCTCCCCCAGGAACAAAATATTTCTTCGTCCCGAAGAAATAGGGGAGGTAATCAAAATTTGGACTGTCTGAGATAGTTACTTTATTGTTTGTTTTCATGGGCTATGCAGTCAGATGGTTGGTCGTTTTTGTATGCATACTTCAATGATTGCTTCTGCTGTAATGGCCAGTTGATGTTGAAATTCTTCCCAGCTCTGTAATACTTTCTGGATGTCGATGGTCAATGTTGTGATGCTTGATAAGGTTGACATCTTCTCCTGGATGGCCAGGCCTGCTATACTTTCCATGTCGGGTTCCAAGAATTGATCTTTTTCTTTTGCTGCTTCTAGTAATCTTTTCATCTACGGGCAGATGGTGTCTAGTTTATCCAAGCTTGGGAGTGTTTGTTGTACCCACTGGTGTGCTTGTCTTTCTAGTCTCTGTAGTTTGGCTGTCTCCAGTATGATTTGATCTTGTATCTGGTTTCTCAGTGATTCTTCGATGCTTTTTCTCCTTTCCAACACTTGAATCTGTTCTTAAGTCTATCGGCTCTGCTGAAATACTTGTCCATAATAAGTAGGCCAATCACATAGTACTTCCTCTGTGATGACAGATTCTTCCAAGTGGTCTTGCAACACTTTGTAAGCTTCTGAGAATGCTATGTACCATTGCATTAATAATATGGATATCTCTTATTTTTGGTCTTCTTTTGTATTTTGTATGTGTACTTGTAGGGTCTCCACCACACTCTCAAATAGTTGATATGCTTTTTCTAGTGGCTTTTCGGTTTTGGCCTCTAGAGGTCCTGGTATTACTCTTTGAACTAATTTTCTGCATTTTGATAAGAACTCAACTTGTTCATTCTTACTGTTTTCGAGTTGCATGCGTTTGATCTGGCTTCTTGTTTTTTCCTCAGTGGCCAGAGTTTCTAAGAGTTGTCCCAACTCTCCGTCTCTTAGCTTTGTTGTGTTGACTGCAGTAGTCGATCCAAGTTGGCTAATGTGGACCATTGTCGACTATGATTCTTTATGGTGTTCCTTCTTCTTTATGTCTCTTTTTCTCTTGTGTTTGTGCTGTTCTGTCTGCTGTTGTGCTTGTGCATCTGCAAGTGGTGGATTCTCCTATGGTTGGTTTTCTGGTTGTTGATCTGCAACAGTCGGTGGAACTTCTAGTTGAATTTCTTGGGTGAGATCTGTAGTTGGATGTGTATCTGGAGGATTTGGTATAGATGGTTCAGGGTTTGGCAAAGGTTCTAGATTGGGAAGTGGTGGTGGAGATGGTGAATGGTTAGGTGTAATTGGTGTAATGGGGATATTGTCAGACAATAATGGATTGTCAACTTCTGGTGGTGAGTCGTCAAGGTCATTGAATAACAAGTTAGTCAATTACCTTATTGATTTCTGCCATGTCGGCCTGGTTATCTTCTTCCATACCTTTGACTGGTTCATTGGCTAGTGGTGGCTAGGGGTTATTTGAGGGTATAATTGATGTGGTGTGACTTGCAACAATTTCAAAAGAGGTGTCAGGATTTCTTACAAAAGTTGACTTAATGGTTGCTATAATTCTTGGTTTTTGTGGTATCTGTCCAAGTTGCTGTGCTAGGAGTTGGCGTGTTGTGCTAGATTCGACCAGGGAGCACTTGGTAGAAATTTTCTGCACCAAAGTAAATAGTTATGGAAGTTTTTCAATGAATGCTTGGAAGTCTCCATCCTGGTCAAACCTCTCTTTTAGGGTTTCTAGCATAGAATTTTTGAAAATGTCGACTGGGCCTATGGTGGGTATCTGTGTGGTGTCTTCCTGTGTAATTTGGGTTGGAGATGGGGGTGGAGGTGTAGACACTAGGTCGACAATGTTTTTGTCGACTGAAGGGGTTGTAGTTTTTACCTTTTTCAGCCTCCCCTGCTTTGCTCCTGACTCGATGAAGCATTTGAACTGCGTCTCGACCGAAACTTTGTTCACTACAGCATCTTCTATGATGTCGACGATCATAGATACTAGTTCATCTTCATCTTTTGATTATGAGAGGATAAGCTTGTGCTTCCCCTTCCCTTTTTCCTGAGTTGCCTTTTTTCTTGCAGCTGCTATTTCCCTTGCTAGTTTTCTGATTTTGTCTTTGGTTATAGCGTATTCTGGGTTGTCAGATTCAATATCTTCCTCTAGTCCTTCTCCACCCTCCTGTTGGTGAACCCGAATGATGTTTTTCTCTGCTGGTTTAGCCACCTGATGCTTCGTCGGTGTATTTCCCCTTTGGGTCGGTGGTGGTAAAGTTGTTACTTGTAGTTTGTTAGTGTCCTTTACCCGTATATCATCCGACATGAAGGTACTGATATGTAATCGAAGTTCATAGTACTCCTCTTTTTCTTGGTCTGTCAATGGTTCTTCAATTGTTTGATTTATTTCTTTGGATTTTGCTGGTATTGATAACTTTGTACCGGATTGTCGAGCTAGCTCGTGGAAGATCTCTTTAACTGTTGGGTAATAGTCAAGAGGTTTTGCTATTGCTTTTTCTCCCTGCATGTACCAGACTGCAGCATGGTCGAGTTCTAGTTGGATGTGTGCTATTTTCGATAGACTTCTTCAGATGTTTTGAGGCACCCTCCATCTGGTTTTCTGGATTTTTAAGTTTTGGAACCAGTTTTACAACAGTACTTTTCCATTTTCTAATTCCCTCATTGTTCCATTCTACACAAATGGATTGAACCTCCACATGTGGTATTTTTGTGGTTCTTGGAAATGTTTGTCCCCGACTGGGCACAAGTGGTACATCACTATCCAGAGTATCAGAGATGGGAACCTTATAATTCCGGCCAACTCTTGACACTTCTCATATAGATTTGAGCATGTCGGTGGCATACTGATCCCATCTGTACACTTTTCCTATTTCTTCTATTGTGTCTACCGCTTCTAACATATCTAGCTTCAGATCACTCCCTCATCCTATAGGGGTGAGCCCTGTTGCTATGATTTTAGCCATGATTGTGGCTTCTGATCTTGTATTTGACTGATCATTAGCCCTTTTGAGTTTTTTCCTGATGGTGTCCCTGTTAATCGTTCTACCAATCCTTCGTTTATGCCAATAGGAACAGGGCCACATTGGTTTGAGAGACCAGTAAGCTTGTATATGACTTCGCCAAAGATTTCTATTGGTCTGTTGAAGTAAAAGTTTCCGTTGTGGTATCGCCTAATAATGAATTTTACTGATGTTTCTTTTGTTCCTCCAAAACTTGCCATGAACAGTGTGTTCATGTAGTTCATAATGGAGCTGTGGTTTATCTTCTTTGCTTCTTGTGTCTATTTCTTGTCGACATAGGCCCATTCCTTGATTTATGCCTAGGTTTTGGACCATGAGGTTTCTTGTACCTTGGCATTCTTGATATTTCTTAACCTTCCCATCAATGGGGTTTCGGCGGATTGCAGTTCTTTTATTTTTGCAGCTGCAATTCTTGTTTGCTTTGGGGCCATCTCATCAGTCTCTTGGTCGACTTTTCTTACAGGTTCTCGTTTCTCAATTTTCTGACTACTGAATTGTTCTATCTCTTCAAAATACGGTAGATGATCTTTTCCTAGTCTGATGTTTATAGGTGGAGTGGGTGATGTTTCTATTGATGGATGTATTAATGGCGGAAGTGATGGTCCAACACAGTCTCTGGAGTTTGCGTTTATTGTGATTTGATTTTGGTGCTCCTTCTGTCCGTAGTCATGAAGGCATGATTTGACCTTCGGGGTCATCGGTCGATGTCGATCATGCGAATGTTCGATGGCGGTATGTCGATGGGTTTGATGTTGGTTGTTGAAGAGCTGGTTATTATAGCTTTCGAAGTTTCCTGTCATCCTAGGTTATGGGTGTTGGTTCTGTTTTGTTGTTTTTGGGATTTTTATAGTTTTTGTTTGACATTTATGGTCGTTATATGTATGTTTTTTTTTGAACTTGTTTTAATTTTTGTACCATTTTAGTCAGGCACCATTAACAAGTTTTCGAAATATTATGCCTTGTAACATCCTTAGTCAGACTAATCCGTTGGCATAAATCTCTTCGACAATGTAAGGTCCCATCCATTATGTATGTAACTTTTTGGGTTTTCCTTTTACTCGACTGTTGTATAGTAAGGCAATGACCCCTACCAACAAATTTTTGTTTTTGATATTGCGATCATGCTAAGCCTTCTGCTGCTGTTTTTGGATTTCTTGATGTTGTAAAGCGAGCAGACGGTGTTCTTCTAGCTTGCTTAATTGCATAGGTCAATCGTTCCCACCTTTTTCGACATCGACATGTAAAATATATGCTATGATAGGTGTTTGCTGTAAAAAATGTAGTGGAATAACTGCTTCTTAGCCATAGACTAGTCAGAATGGTGTTTGGTTGGTCTAACACTTGTATGCTATTCTGTAAGCCCATAGTACTGCAGGTATCTTTTAATCCCAATCATCTTTGTCGGTGTTGCAGATTTTTGTTAGGACCCTTTTTAATGTTTTGTTGAATGTCTCTATTGCTCCATTCGACTGAGGGTGATAAGTTGTACTATGTCGGTGGTCAATTTTGAGCTGGTCTGTTAGTGCTTTGATGGTTTTGTGAATAAAGTGTGAACCTTGGTCACTGATTAGGGTTATTGGGCATCCAAATTTGGTAATTATATTTTTGTAGATAAATTTAGCAGCTATCTCATTGGAACATGAGTCGACAAGTTCTGCTTCTTCCCACTTGGTTACATATTCTACTGTGGTTATTATGTATCTTGCACCTGTTCGTTTTGCTAGTATCGGGAATGGTCCTATGAAGTCGATCGCCCAAATTTCAAATGTCAAACTTGGGTTTACTGATATCAAGGGAATTTATGTATTAGGAAGAGGTCGACCCAGTTATTGACATCTATCACATTGGCTAACAAAATTTTTACAATCTTTGTATAGTGTTGGCCACCATAGCCCTGAATGTTGGATTTTCTTGGCAGTTGTGTCTACTTGAAAATGTCCTCCCGCTAGTCCATAGTGTGCTTCATACATGATATTATCTCTTTCATGTTCTAATACACACCTTCGGAGGAAGTCATCCAGGCCCATTTTATATAAAAATCCATTTATGAGGCTATATGGTGTAGCTTTCATAGCTAAGATTTGTTTCTTTTTCGTGCTCATGCCCTCTGGTGCTTGAACACTTTCTAAGAATTGAGCTATTTCCTCTAATTCTACTGGTACTGCTTCTATTCGAAATAAGTGTGCATCCGGTAGGTCATCTTTGGCTCCTGTCGGCTCCTCTCTTGTGTCAATTCACGACAAGTGGTTGGGTCCGACATTTAATTTTCCTGGTCTAACAACGACTTCAAATTCAAATTCTTGGAATAGTAGTAGCCATCAACAAATTATCCCATGGTGTAAGGGTTTTCCTACAAGGTATTTTAATGCTTGGTGGTCGGTATAAAAGATGAAAGGGTTGGCTAGTAGGTAATGTCGATACTTCTGTAGTGCAAAAACCATTCCTAATGCTTCTCTCTGTGTTGTCGAATAGTTTCTTTCTACCTTATTTAGTTTTCTACTACTGTAAACTATGGGTTAATCCATTCCGTCGTCCCTTGGTTGTGTTAATATCACTCCTATTTCTAGGCCTGATGCGTCGATGTATACGTGAAATTTGATCGACCAATTCGGGAACCTTAGGATGGGTGCCTTGACTAGCTTCCTTTTTAGTGTTTCAAATGATATGTTACATTCATCTATCTAGTCGAACTCCTGATATTCTCTTAATAGTTCTTTGAATGGATAGGTCATATATGAATAGTATCTCATAAATTTCCCGTAATATCCTGTATGACCAAGTAGTACCTTGACTTGTTTTGGGTTCACTGGTGGTTTTAAGTCGAGGATAATTTTTATTTTTGCAAAGTTGACCTTATTTTTATAGGTCGAGCATCAGGTTTAATGTCGATCTTCATTTCACCCATTTCAAGGACTAGACCTTTGATATATTTGTAGTCTCTAGCAAATATATCTTGGAATTCTTTTAGTAAGTTTACTATTTCGGTTGTTTGTTCTTCACTCCAGTAATCACCAATTTTTTCCATTTTTGGTCTATCATCATTCAATATGTAAAATTCTTTAGTTTTCACTTTGGCATCTAACCATTCTGGTGCTTTGGTTTCATTGATCGGTTGGCTCCCTTCTTTAAATTGTGAAATTGTAGCAGGAAAGTCTACTGTAGTCATTCGGCCGGTATCTTCTTTGTCAGCTGTATCGACTTTAAGTACTGTGCGAATTGGTTTTATTGTTTCTGAATGGTATGATTTCCATCGAAAGCTTTTCCCTTCCGGATTTTTGTTTTCCATTTGTAGTCTTGTTGACTGTGGTATTGTCTTGGTTTGTATGTTATTACATGTTATTGTCGGTCGATCATAATTTTGTGTTAGGGTGTTGTTCCCGGTCAGTTCTATAAACGCTTTGATTTGTTTTGTAGTTTTGAATAACTTTTCGTTTTGTGGTATAAAGCTGAAGTCTTTGATGAATTTCTCTCTAAGTTCATGCGATTGAAATGTTTCACCCCATGCTTCTTCCATTTTGTACCATTTTTTGGGTAAGTCGGATAGCATCGATGGAAACAGGTGTGGCCATGTACGTTCGTCTTTATACCCAAGTCTTTTCCATTGTTTTTTGCATGTTCTTATGTGTTCTTCTGGGTTCTGCCCATGTCCTGCCCCAAAGAAAAAAAACATATGGTTTAGACTGCATATGTTTTTTGTTTGTTTTTCTATATTATTGTTGTGTTTCATATTATACAGTAATTCAATGAATTTAGATACCGCTTTATCATTTTGTACTAAACGTATTAATTCCTTAACTGTGCTTTGTCAACTATCATCAGCTTCTTCTTGTCTAGCAAATTCTTTAAATATATTCATTGTGCCATTATACAATTGTTTTTGTGTAGCTAGGTTAGGATAATCATTCTTTTATTTATTTTTACTTATGCGTGGATTATCACTCCCAATTTTTGTCCCTATTCAGGTTACTATATGCAGGTTCTTCGTGTTGATTACATCATGTTTTTGAACGCATGACAAGACATTAACATTTTTATTTTTATTGATTTTATCAAGCATAGTAGGACAATCCTCTAATGAGTGATTGTCGAATCCACAGCCAGTACAAAATTTTAAATCGATTCTATCCTTGTATGGGAAGTCTACATATCGACGACCTTCTTTATAGCATGTGAAACATTGGATGGGTCGACGTGGTCGATTGTCGTGATTCCCCGAGAATCAACCTTGACCTCCATATCCTCCATGACGGTTGTCGAACTGGTGCTCATATCGACAGCCTTCATATCTTTGATTATTTGGTTCATTTTGATCATTGCTTCTCTGGTTTTTATCGCTGTTCTGGACAACTACGTTTGTCTGGTAGATTGCTTGGTATTTTTGTCGGTTCGTTAAGTTTAAGTGGAAATCGGCCGTGGCGTGACTTTTTACTTCACAGATGGCACACCAAGATGCTTTGCTGTTTTTCATATTATACGGGCAATCTTTCATTGTGTGTTCTCCATGTTCTTGGCATATGTCGCAGAAGCACTTTGTTTGAACAAATCGAACGTCCTGTCGACTTATGTCTTGTCGACAGTTATCTTTAGCGTGTCCAACCCTTGATCATTTTGTGCACCAGACATCCTGATTCTTGAGGTTTAACTCTTTCAATGATTTCTGCATGATTTCTAGCTATTCTTCTAGTCTAGTATCCATGGGATATGCTGGGAAATATTCATCCATCTCCACTTGCAGAGCTTTGGTGAGCACATATTCGTATGTTTTAAACGTCTCCAAGCTTATGTGCCACCGAATTTTCTATGATAGACCTGCAAGGGAGCATTGAATTAATAGTTGTTCATCAATTACATAATCCAGTTGGGTGAGGAGGTCTTTCCAATGTTTGTCATATTATCGGATAGACTCTACTGGATTTTGAGATGTTTTTTTCAACTTTTTGGCTGCCAAATGTTTTTCATCTGGAGTTTTAAAGAAAAACAAGAATTGTGGTTTTAATTTTTGCTTTAGATGCTTGGGGAGTTCTCTTGATGTACGCCATGTACCACGTTAGTGTTCTTTTCCTTAAGGCACCGACGAGCTGTACTATCTATCGATCTTCAGCTGTAACCTAATTTTCCTCCCATGTTGACTCACAGATGAACCAATGTCGTCTAGGATCTTCGTCACCCTCGTATATAGGGATATCTGTTGATATGTAACCCATGTTGGAATCGCTATCGCTATCTCCTCCAGGAGGTGGCGGTGTTGGGGGTAGTGGGATGTTTTTCTTGTCTCATTGTGTAGAGATGTTGTCGATGGAACTTTCGTTCCCGTCGGTTGTTTTGTTTGTCGTTTCTTCTCCGACAAGCAGTTGGTTCGGTTCGACTTCTCTTGTTGATGTCCAACTGCACTGATTTGTCTGCAGGTCTGACTGTTCTGTATTTTCGAAAGCTGTGTTTGGCAAGGGGGGTGCTCCTTCATGTGTTGGGTAAAGTAAGTGGACACTTTGGTTGGAAGGGTACACTTGAAGTGTGACCCAGTTTCCTTCCTCCGGGGGAAGGGTACACCTGAAGTGTGAAGGGTAAACCTAAAGTGTGACCTAGTTTCCTTCCTCCTGATTTGTCTACAGGTCTAACTGCTCTATATTTTCCAAAGCTATGTTTGGCAGGGGGGGTGCTCCTTCATGTGTTGGGTAAAGTAAGTGGATACTTTGGTTGGAAGGGTACACCTGAAGGTGACCCAGTTTCCTTCCTCTTGTCAACGGATCACTAGATGATTATCATCATTTACCTCATCATCTAATCGGCTCCATATACCAAACTCACCAGCTATTAGTCTTAGGTCTTCTTCGACAGTGGCTTGTACCCTGGTACTCGAATTCATTGGAGGCAGAGGTCTTATCTCCTGGGGAACTTCTATTTGGAGAGCTTCACACTGCTCTATCCACAAGTCTTCTTCCATGGGTGATACTTCTTCATCCACGTCTTCTTGTCGGTCATGACCTGAATCTGGCAGATTTCTTTCCTGGTCTGTCACCCTAGTATTCATTCCTCTTTGCAGTGCTAAATCCTGTTCTCTTCTTTCTTCCCTTCTTTTCATCCTCTTCTCTCTCCCTACTTTATGTAAATCCGTCGTACCTTTGTGTGTCACTGTTCGTTCGATTTCCTTTTTAGGTTGACTTTTCATTGCTGGTGATGGTAGCTCCTTTTAGTCGACTAGAATCCTCTTCACTTTACCCTGACATATGACCAAATACCCCCCCATAGCCTACCCGATGCTTTAGAAAGCTTGGATAGTTTTGTTTACTTGCTTAGGAAATATTCCCAGTCCCTTTCAACAATTAATTTCTCCCACTTCTTCTGTTTCTCTGCCCAGTTAGAATTTGGTGGTGGTTCATGTAGTGATGGACGAGGTTCTACAATATGACCCACTCCTTTTTCTATTAGGAATTTGAACAGTAGGGTCGGTAGGGAGCACAGGAACTGTTGAGTAAGGCTTGTATAGAATTTTTTCTGAATGGTTCCTACCAAAGTTCTTTCTTCTATGGCTTGCTCCTCATAGAATTTGTCCGTGATCTTTTCAAACCACTCCGACAGGTTTGTTCGCCCCCCTCGAATCAATTTCTCTAGCAGCTCTTGGTCCTTAGTTTCTTCTTCCTTTTTCATTTAGAAGTTTTTTCAAAAGCTGGGGTACCGATTCTATGAACTTCTCATGAGTTTCAGTGAAGAATTTCTCCTTCACCTGAGTGGTGGTTAATCTGTTTGTTCTCGCGCAATTCTACAAATAATTTGCTATCTTGCGCTCCCACCAGTTCTTAATCTCTTGTTCTGATATCATCTGCTTATATTCATCTCAGATATGTACTACCGGCAATGGAACCAATGTTGTAATCTCACAGATCACAGAGGGTTACCAATAATACACATTGAATCATACAGACATAACAGACACAAGAGACAAGAACATATATATAGGATAACATATTATATTATATCATGAGGGTCCATACATACACATAACTGAACTAAGTTCTCAACTAGCTCAACAGCCTAATATATGATTTACAAACAGTTACATATAACTACCTGTCAGTTCGGTCAACCAACATGACCTTATGCAACTGACATGATCTCCTAATCATTCGGATGTTTGACTAGTTGGCTCACTGACTAGCTCCTCCAACACTAACAGACATCAGAAATGCAGAACCAAAATTGGATGATTGGAATCTTCTAATGTCATGAACAGATGCATCTATGGACTCCATTGAATTTAATACTTTCAAGCCAAAAATCCATTTGTTTCCGATGAACACCTTGGTAAATGTACGTAATAGATGCACGCTAAAACCACTTGGAACTCCTATAGCACGATGCATATCTAAACATAAGAAGAATAAAGATTTAAATGATGCTAATGATAAGAAACTTCAATAGGAAGTCCTTTTATGTCCCGGTGAATGATTCATGTTGATATGTAACTTGTGGTGGAAGCATGATTCATAAATGGAGCACTCGGGACAATTCAAAACATTTTTTTTTCTAAAGGATCTAAACCACCACAACTACCAATGTACACTACAATCTCTTTTGATCATTATATTTGTTTTCCATCAGACACCAAATTTCCAAATATTCTACCAATAACACCTATTTGTAGAGGAAATCGTAAGCAAATCTCATTGTGTATGGCTTGGGATCTCACCATACACAAATCACAATATTCGACTTTACAAAATGCGACAATTGATATCGATAATGCAAAGAGACAAGGTTTAACTTTCACAACAATTTCAAGAGTCAAATCCATCGATGGTTTATCGATATCATCACCATTTACATTTGAAAGGTATGCAAAGATGGCCAAAAGTGCATATGATACAATCAAGAAGAAAGAAGAACAACAATTGCAATCAATTTCAACATAACCATCACAACTATGGTGTAACTAGGTGAGTTGATTGCATTATTGTAGAAACACATCTATTTCCATGTTTCATTATTATTACACTTTAAGTCCACTTGGTTGTATTTTTATTGGCAGTAACAACCATGGCTTGTAAGACACCAATGGAAATGACAAACACATAAGGTTTAATCTCTATTAATTTAAGATTGATTAATAGAATTATCACAAAACCTGTTCTTTTTTCATGTTTTAACCTACACTATTTCAATATGTTCAACGAAAATCTCATTTCTAATCGTCTCATCCCATTTGCAACTTACACCAACAATGAGATCCTCTAGATGCACTGGAAAGATGGGATCGTCCATGCAAGTTTATTTAATATTGATGTTTAGTAACTATTGATTACAAATCTTGACTACATTCATCTTACATTATGACAATTTTTTTTATTCAATTCCCACATTTGTCTAATTTACTAATTTAATTGAAAAATTATCATCTTCACAATATTTCGCTATGTATTAAAAAACCAAAGACAACAAGTCTCAAACCATGTATGGATTCATCTCAAAATTTGTTGGAATTTTCATGTGCTAGGAGAATTATATATAAGTAGTACAAAAATTCTTGACATTTCCATGTGTTGCATGCATTATTTATAGGTGTTGCAATTAAGATGACACATTTC
The DNA here is from genome assembly GCA_001517045.1 of Pseudotsuga menziesii. Lineage (NCBI taxonomy): Eukaryota > Viridiplantae > Streptophyta > Pinopsida > Pinales > Pinaceae > Pseudotsuga > Pseudotsuga menziesii. Next base: position 18,113 of record LPNX010585340.1, read on the forward strand.
AACTTTCAGTAATCCATACTTTCATTGTTATTCCATCCATAAATGAAATGGTTTCTAATATATTGAAATTGCTAATATGTATAGTCCTTTAACCATTTAGCAAATTTATTTTATGTAAATATCATACTTAAATGTGTATTAATCATTTCCCCTGACAATTATATGTATTTATTCAAATTTTTATTTCTATCGATTGAATGTGAATGGAACAACAAATTGTGGTACATAAACATTACAAAACATTGTTACTTCCAATATGCATATGGATTTATCTCGAAACTTGAAGTCATTCCCATGAAATTGTAGCATTCTTTATAATTGTAACAATTCTATGGATAATTATTAAATTCTTACTATATACTTATAATATATATTTAAAAAAACTATTTAGTGTAATGTTGCAATGTGATGTTTTGAATGTTTTTTGGTTCAATTGTAACAATCCTTTATAGATAAATATACATTTATTTGTTAAGTTTATTAATTAGCATCATTTTAGAAAATAAATAAACAATTGGCATGATTTCAATTAGAATTATTTTAGTTATATTTGTAAGATATTGAGATATACATTTAGTTGTTATATGTGTTTTTCTATCACTTTTTTATTTATTTGCATTATATCATATGTATTAAAAAAACATAAACTTAAAGTGTGTGTGTGTGTATTAAATAAATCCATTTTTACATTTAAAAAGAATACATTTAGATTATTAAAAACTTTTCTCTTTGAAATAGATGTGTCCCGATGTTAGAATTCAATGTACATGTGTTACACCAATTGGTGCCCCCCCCTTTCACATCCATTATTGGATGTTATACTGATAGAGGACGTGTCGGTGACCTCAACAAATGAAACCCTAAATATAAATACAACTGTCAAATGAATTTTGTCTTTGAGGTAGATGTGTCCCGATGTCAGGAGTCGAGGGACACGACCTCAACAATTGAAACTTTTAGTGTAAATTCAACTATTAACTGAATCCTTTTTTTTAGATAAATGTTTTTAAATGTCAGAACTCAAGGAAAATGTGCTAAACCAATTGGTGAGGCCTACCTTGCACACCCATTATTGGATGTTAGATTCACAAAGGACATGTCAATGGCCTCAACAACTAGAACCTTGAGTAGAAATGTAACTCCTAGATGGATTTTCTCTTTGAAATAGATGTGTCCCTATGTCAGGAGTAAAGGGGAATGTGCTAAACCAATTGGTGAGGAATCCTTTACACATACATTATTGGAGATTAGATTGACATAGGACATAACAATGATCTGAAGAAATAAAAACATGAGCATACGTGTAACATTTGTATATGTTACGCAACTTACATTTTGTTATTTTGTATCATTTAATTATTACTGATATGTTTTACTTTTATTCGCTATGTTACATTTCCTTTATTGTTATTGATTCTATTATTTATTTATAATGATGTTCAAAATAATGATACCATATATCACAGCAAGATTTGAACCCAAAATCCGACGACATCCGATGAAAAGTATTGTTTTGTCAGATTTCACTTTCAAATTACGAATTTTGATTTTTTTAAAATGATAGAATTAGTTGTCAAATTTCCGACTTTAATATTCAACATTTCTATTTTCGGTGTTTCGACGAAATTTCGTCGATTTTGAGATGATACTTCGTCGGATTTGCGATGCACCTTTGTCGAATTTTCAATGTATTTGGCATATTTCTTGCTCTATGTCGTCAATTATCCGACGATTGTTGAATTTAAAAATATATAAATTACATATCTGACATGTTTGCTATAGAAGTGACATACAGTTTGCAAAAATTATTTTATTCCTTGACGGATGGTTTGAGGAATTATTTTATTCTTTGATGGATGGTTTGTGTAATTATTTTATTCTTCTCCAGACAGTTTACGAATGCCATTTTATTCTTCGACAGATGGTTTGCAGAAATGATTTATTCTTCGACAAACAGTTTATGGAAATAGTGATGTGTGGACCTTGATTTTTTAAAATTGTCGATAGTCTTCATTCAAGATTTTTGCGACAAAATGTCAAATAACAATATTCCTTATCCAAACAAACAAAATTGACAATTGCTTTCTAGACTGTTGGGTACAATGAAACGAAGGGGTGATGGGAAATGTTATTGTTGATGTAGTCAATGCAAGGGATTTAAGAGGAGAAGAACATTGATCACAAAATCCACAAAACATTGTAGGGAACATGGACACGCTGAGAAGGGGAATGAATATCGTCCATTTGTAAGTTTAGCATTGTAAAGTTTTTTATATTTTTTTCTTTGGTAAATGTATAATATTTTAATATTTCTTATATTAACTTCTATCTATTGATGCATTCATGTAATTATAAAGGAAAGACATCCTACGGCATATCATCTAGAGGAAGTTATTTTAGAACAAGTACCAGAGGAACATGGAGCTATGATTAATGGAGAACAAGTTAATGATCCTATTGAAGAAGATGATAATATTGATAACGTGGTTGAAGATGATGGTACAAATACATTGATCCATGATTCATTTAATGCTAGAATGGATGATGATGATGATGATGATGATCATGAAAATATTGATGACTTTGATGATGTTCACAATATACCTCTTCTTGAGAAGGCATACAAACCCCTTTATGAAGGCTCCAACACAAATATTCTCTCTGCTAGATTGTTGATAATGAACTAGAAGGTTATTAATGATCTTTGAAACATATCAATCACACAGATGCTAAGGTATGTAAAATAATCCATCACATATATATGATCATGATAAAGGTTATCTTTCTTCCTCTAATAATTGTATTGTTAATTCATAATTCGAATTAATACGGATGAAATGTGTTTCATTAATATTATTTATAAATTATATTAAATTTATTTTTATTTTTATTTGATGTAGCTTGATAGCTGAATTTTTGTTACCACGTCAAATATTTTACCTCGCACATATTGAGATTGATTTGCCATCATGAAAGAAATTGGAATGCATTATGAAGTAATTCATGCATGCCCCAATAACCATGTTATATATTATAATCATCATGAATTTGCAACAGAATGTCCGAAATGTCATATAAGTAGATATCAAACAGATAAAGTAACAAAATATGTGCTTCACAAGGTTCTTCGTTATATTCCCATTATTTATAATGTTTGCAACGACTGTTTAGGTGCAAAAAAAATATCGCAATTTATGGATTACCATGCAAGGAAAAAAAGTCAAGATGATGTTATTCAAATTCCCACAGATGGTTCTGCATTTATAGATATGGAGGAAAAGTGGCCTCACTTTAAAGAAGAACCCCCCTGTAATATTAGGATTTCTTTGGCAGCATATGGTGTCAATCCATTTGCAGAGATGAGATCTATTTACACGGTGTGGCTTATTTTTGTTATCACCAATAACATTCCTACATGGTTGTCAATAAAGAGGGAGCACATAATATTGTCGATGATTATTTCAAGTATATTGTGTCTACAACTGTTTTATTTTTAATGTAGTTGTGGCATCTCATTTGTCGTATTTTGTTTCCTAATGTCACATATATATTTTTTATTTTTCTCTTGTGCATGGTTTATATATCTAAATGGTACTCATAATTATATACTTTATATGTTCAAATCAATCAGGTAAGTACCAAGTTAAAGATATGAATGTATATATTGAACCTCTTATAGGCGAGCTACTAAAGTTATGGAATGACATTAGTATGTATGACATATATAGACTAATACAACAAAGGAAATTTCAATTCCATGCAATGTTTCTATGGACAATACACGATGCCCAAGGGTTAACCCATTTTTATGGTTTGTATTTTTAAGTTCCACTTTAATTGCATTTAATTTTATGAACTAGTTAATATAGTACTATGCATGCATGTTTTTATAAATATTCCATTCATTTTATATCAATTAAAATTGAAATAGATATTCCATATATTTATGTAGTTCTTCAGACAAAGGGAAAATTTGCATGTCCAGTTTGTGGTCCTAAGATCAAATCTCGTCGCTCAAAAATCTTAATAAAGGAGGTGTTTGATGAGTATAGGCACTTCCTCTCTAAGAATCACATGAATCGAACAATCGGGAAAAGTATATTCAATGGAAAGCAAGAGACTGCATTAAAACCATAGAGAATGACACCTCACCTATGGAAGTTGCAATATAACAGAAATCATCAAGCTGGTACATATGGATCATTGTATATGAAATGTTATGTATTTTTTTTATTGTGAATTGTTTACTGTAGTGGCCATTGATTTCTGTAATTTATTTATAAAATACGATTCATGATGTCCATCGTGATCATGAAGGAATTAATGGGCTTCCATGAGGAATGAAAATTTATCCTAAACAATTCAGTAGGTTTCCATACTATGAGCACCTACAAATTGCTCATATGTTTGATACAATGCATATTGGAAAGAATGTGACTGAAACATTATGGTGAATATTGGATCTAAGGAGCGATAAAGAAAAAATGTCAAAATTTGCAAAGACATTCAAGAAGGCAACCATGCAATGAAAGACACCATTCAATTTCACAGCAGCGAAGACCAAATTAATATAAGATCACTTCCATGGATATTAATGGAGCAACAAAGTAATGTTGTAAAATAATTCATGCGGAAAATTAATTTTCCCACTGGATTTTGTGTGAACATGAAGAATATCATAACAAAGAAAGTTGATTATGCGGGGGTGAAAACGCATGATTGGCATGTCTTCATGAAGGTAATTATTATGGTATCCTTATAATTTTTTTTTTTAATTCCAGTGCATATTGTTGTTATTTTGTTTGTCTACTCTTTGTTTAAAAAATGATGTGGTTTGTATATTGTTACAGTATGTTCTACCTCTCTCTCTCCCAAACAACTTCGACAACAATGTCAAACAAGTTATATATAATCTTTGGAAATACATGAGGTAACTAGCATTTTTTTTGCATGTGCTTAGTGTTTGTTTAATTCATCGTAGAACTTATATTTGTTTTTTGTACACTAATTCATGTTATGTAATATAATGTTTTTTTGTTAAATATCGTTATTGGTTTGCGTGACTTGTATATGGTTGTCAACTAAAGAAATCCACAAAGAAGATATAAAGTATTCGAGGAGAGAAATTCTTTTCTCATGTGTGAAATGGAAAAGCATCTACCTTCGACATTTTTCAATGCATGGGAACACTACCTCATACACCAAGTCAAGGAGATTGAATTGTGTGGATTTGTGCACTTAAGGTCCATGTGGATGGTTGAGAGGCACTTGAAATTTATGAAGGGTTTGGTTAGACAACGGGAACATGCTGAGGGTTCTATTATGGAGGTATTTACAGTATACCAAAACATGTTGTATATTAGTGAATATATTCCTAATTTAGCGTCAAATCTCAATTTACGTTGCCTTTGTGATCTGGACTCCAATGACAATTTTGAAGGGGAGTACCTGAAGGGGATAGGTAGATTGAAGAAGGTGAAAGTTAATTATTAGCTAGTGGATATTAATTAATATAATACATTTGACTGTTGATTTTTATGTATATATATCATACATATTTTATTTTTAAATTCAATATATTGCATCAATTAAGAGTGTATACTTTGTTAAGATAATTTACATTTGTATTGAATTTTAATTTTTATTATCATCAAGCAATTGGTTGAGAGTGGGATGCAATTCATTATTACATCACAAACAATATTGACTGGATGAAGGTATGGATTGAATGATGTGAACAATCTGTTCATGGAATATCATAGGAAGGTGTGGCTTCATTGGTTAAAGTAGCACACCGCAATGGAGATACCAATCTTACACAAAGGGAAATCGATTTAGCATATGGTTTAAAATATAAGTAGGAAAGCATATTAATCAACCACTCTATTTTTTTTGTTGAAAATTACATATTGATGTACAGGTTGATTTTGTCCCTGTATGGAATAAACATGCACTTAATCATAAATATTGAATCATTATGTAATCTTTTTGTGTATGTTTTGTTGTAGGTAAAACACCATAAGGCTATAGTGTGCAATAGCTATAGATATCGCATCAAAAAGTTGGATGAAAAAAAATAAAACATCATATTGTGGGATATCTGCAGTCTTTGAGGTGACCAATGTTTCCTCTAGAAGTGACATACATTCACAACTGTTAGAAAATTGATACTATGGGTATCTGGAAGATATTCTTCAGTGTGACTTTAACTCCTTCAAGGTGGTTCTGTTTGTTGTCAAATGGTACAAGTTACGATTGAATCAACATGATCCTGATAGAACTATTATTGAACATGATAACATATTTACATGGTAAATACAAGTTTGTTTAAGCGAGGAACAAAGACCTATGTTATTCCAATCCAATGTGAACAAGTAGTTTACTCTAAGGTTCCAGATAGAGTGGGTTGGTCATTTGTTGTGAGACACAATACAAGTAGAAGGATGGTAAAGTATAACCTAGAGGAAGGTAATGAAGAGGGTCTCGAAGAAGAAGAAACTGATGAAGATCATTATCAACATGAGTTAGATGATCATGTTCCAAAAGAATATGTTGAAGAATTAGTTGAATCAGATGATGCAACAAACAATGTCCATGAAGATGATATTGACGATGACATGATGATCGTAATTGACATAGATAACGATGATGATATGGCCAATCCTTATAATGTTGAATCTGGATCAGATGATATAGATGATGACTTGGATGAAGAAGATGACAAAGTCTATTGAAGTGTACGAGGTATGTAGTAATATATCTACTCTATATATTTTGATTGAATATTGTGATAGAAATATTGAATTTTATTGGTATGTGTAAATTTGTTTTGGACTGAAATTTGGCATGGTTAGACCCGACGCATGCATTGATGGTTTGGGAGGGTTTCTAGACCCAAACATTACTGGATCTATCAATTTGAGTAGAAAAAAACATACCTATAGATTAATTAATGTGCTACGTCATCACCATCATCGTCATCGGCGTCATCATCATCGTCATCTTCATCATGATCACGATATTAATCTTCATCATCATCATCATCGTCATCGTCATCATCATCATGATCATGTTCATCATCAAACATGATTGACACTAACAATTCGTGTAGCAAAAACCATACCTATAGATTAATTAATGTGCTATGTGGGGCCAACATTAAATATTTTTATATATGTGTCAACTTGGTATGAAATTTGGCATGGTCATGATCATGATTAACATCATCATAATCATCGTCATCATCATCATCATCATCATAATCATCATTGTCATCATCATCATCTTCATCATTTCATATGACATCAACATCGTGATCACCATCTTCATCATCATCAACAACGTCATTGTCATAACTAACATCATCATAATCATCTTCATCATAATCATCAGCATCATCATCGTCATCATCAACATCATCATCATCATAATTTTCATCATCATCATCATCATCATCATCATCATATTTATCATATTCATCATTTCATAGCAAATCAACATTGTGATCACCATATTCATCATCATCTTCATCATCATCATCATCATCATATTCATCCTCATCTTCTTCATCACCATCACCATCATCTCCATCATCATCATCATCATCATCATCTTCATTGTCATCACCATCTTCATCATCATCATCATCATCATCATCATCATCATCATCATCTTCGTCATCATCATCATCATCTTCATCATTTCATATGACATCAACATTGTGATCACCATCTTCTTCTTCATCATCATCGTCGTCATAACTAGCATCATCATAACCATTGTCATCATCATTGCATCATCATCATCATCATAATCATCATTATCATCATCGTCATCATCATTATCATCATCGTCATCATCATCATCATCATCATCATCTTCATCATTTCACAGGACATCAACATTGTGATCACCATATTCATCTTCATCATCATCTTTGTCATCACCATCATCATCATCGTCATCATCATCATTGTCATCACCATCTTCATCTTCATCATCATCATCATCATCATCGTCATCGTCATCATCATCATCATCTTCATCGTCAAACATGACTGAAACTTGAGGTTCCTATAAACTATTGTTACTTCACCTTTTTAATGAGCAACGATAGTTCAATGGAACATGCACGCTTTTTTTGTTCAAGGCAAATTTATATGTGTCTTATCGTACATTTAGACAATGTTAGTTCCACATTATAAACTCCTCTTTTAGGATGCTAATTCTACGTTAGGTCCAAGTTAGACATGGCTTATCAGAGATGTTTAGCTAATGTTAATTTCACAATGGCAACATCGTTTAAGGATTTGCTGCCCCTGCAACATTTCTCAAAAATATTTTTTGAATATATTTTTTGCCCCCCTGTGAAAATATTAGTCTTTTCTTTTCAATTTTATTAATTTTGATTGTCAGATTTCAGCTTGTCTGTCCATCATAAAGTTTCCAAAAGTTTCATTTTTTCACTAAGGGAGAAAGTTATTTTGACCCACATCAGCGGATCACTTCCCAATTTTGAGCCTCTACGATGGAGTCTTCATTATTTTCAAGCCACAACATCGGGCCTGTTTATGATTTGCAAGCCGCTATGACGGTATGTTGATTTCTTTATTTCTCATAGTGGATGAATTGTTGTGTTCAAGCCACTATAGCGGACCGTTTTTTTTGTTTTAAACCGTCGTTTTAAAGCTTTTGCTACAACAGAAATATTTGAGAGTAGCGCCCACAACGGTGGGGGGGTTTTCTTCTGTCACTTAAATTAGTCCCTGGGAGCTGCTACGACGGTCGTTTCCCCTAGTGTGAGCCGCTATGGTGAGCCATTTTCAATTGTCGAGCCGCTATGGCGGGCATGCTCCTTGTTTCACCACCTGCGTTCATTTCAGCAGCCTATAGTCTACCGGAAAATGAGGTACGTGTAACAACATAATGGATCCTAAGTCTGAAGTTCGATTATACATCCAATGCAAAGAATATGGTGGCTGAGGGGAAGAATTTTATACATAAATAGTTAGGAGAATATGAGATGACCCATCTTAGAACCCCATTCAGGATAATAGCCTTATTATTGAGGAAGTTATATGGTAGGGATGATGGTAAGATGTATAATGTTGGTTGGATGCCCCTCATGTACTACGTGGCCATGGAGGGAACAATTTTTAACTGGGTAGATATAGCTACTAGGAACTTGGCCAAATGTGTCAAGGTAGCCCAGGAAGGCCATAAGCAGAGAAAATTAGAGTTTTTCATGTCATCTTTTTTGATAGATTGCATACTCTTTAGACACAGGTTTGAGAAGCTCAACTGTGTATGGAAGGAGGGGAGGGCCCCTATATATGTTGCATACCAGATTTTGGGAGCCCATAAATATCATAACCACTGCCAATTGATATGTGAATAATTCATCAGACCCCTGTATAAATTAGTATTTTTAGAAGATTGTCCATGCTTGTGAGAAGGAGCTGTAGAATCCATAAAAGAATATGGAGATTATTTTTTCACCGAAGATGGCACGTACTGAGAATGTATGGAGGCACCAAAGCACCCTTACTACTTCCAAAGTATGCAACATAATACATAGTGCTTAAGGAGGCAGTTAGACACGTATTCCTAGATGGTTTTGGAAATCATTTATTTGATATAAAGAAAGTTGTATTCTTACCTGTACCTTTCTATGTAGGAAGCTACAAGTTTAATGGGGTAAAGAGTGCTCCAGATTTTGCTAAAGAGCTGGAAATATTTCATTTTCGAGAAGTGATCTTCCACAGAAATGACTCTCAAGGAAAGGTGGCAGCTCATAAAGTAATTCATAAGGTGAATTATGAGTATTCGGACTATGTAGACAAAGAGGAGAAAGCGTACAGAAATATTTACAGCATGGCCTCCTTGAGAAATTTTTTGAAAAGAAAGGCCCCTGGAGTTAAAGGAAGCAACATCCACAATCCAGAACCTAATGATAAAGAGGAGGAAACTGCTAGAAATTCCAAAGAGGAGAATGCCCAAAAAATAGCAGAAGGTGCTAAGAAGCTTTTGAATGAAGAAAAGAAAAGAGAAACAAAGGAAGACGATACCAAGATAACAGAAGAAGAAGAAAAGATAAAAAAGGAGGAGGCTATCTCAGAAAAGATTGCACAAATACAAAAGGATATAACTCAAGAAGCTTTGAACACTGAGCTAGGAATACATGATACAAGAGAGCCCATAGAAGGGAAAAATCAGGAAAATGAAGAAGCAGTGGTAGGTGGAAGCCCTATTCAAAATGATCCAGAGAACCTGCCATCCACATCCAGCCACATCCTTAATGGGGGACATGTGCCTATAGATTAAATGGGGCTTGTACCATTTACACCATATAAACAATACGGTGTGGCATGCTTGGAGGATATTCCTTTTGATCCTAAAATGAAATCTATTACATGGAGGACAAAAAAAACCTTGAAGATAAGGATTCAACCACCAGTGACCACAGTAACAGAGAGGATAGTCATGAAGAATGTAGAAGAACAACCAAGCAATTTGCTTCTATGGGCATTGCAAATGCCTATTCCAATGCTCACAACGCAGACATGCTTATGGAAATCATTGAGCAATATAAGGGAAAGATGGCCGAAATGAAGGAAGTATTAAGGAAATAAGAAAAGGTAGGAAGAGAATCCAAAAGAAAATATTGGGCTACCTTGTCATATTTTGAAAGCACTCAAGAGAGACATCAAATTTTAGAAGAAGAAAAGGACAGTTTGAAATCATCCAATGAATAGTTGAGTAAGGAGAAAGGAAGTTTGGAAAATAAGGTTGCAGAATTGGAAATGCAGAAGACTACTGCTGAAGAAGAGGGCCAAGCATTATGAAACCCAAGTAGCAGCATTGGAGGCTCAAAAGGCTTCACTGGAGGTTTTATTAAAAGTAGAAAATGAGCAAAGAACAGATATTGAGCCATTGACAAAGCATTCCCTCATGCTTAGAATTTTTTTTAATCAGATGCTGTTATAAAGGAAAGCTTCCTATGGCTAGGGTTTAAGAGGCCATCAATGTACTGGGGTTGAAAGAGACATTAGAGGAAATTTGGGGTCTAAAATGGGCCTCCTAAGGAAAATGATAAAATAATATTTAAAATAATAAAATAATAGTTATTAATTTTGGGGGAAAAATGAAAAAAACTACTTTTTGTGTTCGTATTTTCGACACATCTCCTTGTGTTTTTACTCAAGTTTTGAGCATGAGAGCTTGTTGGATGTGGAATTTAATTCCACATCCAATGATTACACACACTACATACTTTTGACGAACCCTGCTTCCCCAAAAATAAAAAATACCTGAAAAAACACAATGATGGCATCATCATCATGCTTTTTCAGATATTTCTTTTTTTTGGGGTAGCGGGGTCCATCAAAAGTATGCAGTGTGGGTACTCGTTGGATGTGGAATTAAATTTCACATCCAATGAGCTCTCCCGCTTGAAATTTGAGTAAAAACACAGGGAGATATGTTGAAAATACGAACACAAAGAATAGTTTTCTTTTATGACAAATATGTCAATTTAACCATTATGGTTGACTCATTTTATTGAAATTCTATTGGTTCTTGAATTCCAACTAACAAAATTTATTGTTGGCACGTTTTCTTATAAGGCCCATTTTAGACCCTGAATTTCCTCTAATGGATGCATAATGTTCAGCAAGCATATATAAGCAAGTTTAGAGATTAGAATGGTTATAACCTTAGCCAAACGAAGGTTGATCCAAGCATCCCTTCAATCCTTCTCTTACTCCTCTTGCTCCAAGAGACCTGCAAAACAAGTTATACCTTCCTCAAACCAAATAGAATATATGAAAGGAGATTATATTCAATGAAACATGAAAGCATAATCTGATAAATAACATCATATAATCATAATCAGAGATTCAATCACACATTGAACAATTATTTAGGAAGAAGAAGTACATCACATCTTTATTAATCTTGAAAACAAGTACAAATATATCTTCTCTTCAAGTTGAGCACCTCACAAAACCTTGATCTGATTCTGCTGCTTCTCTTCTCCAAGGAACTTAGCCTCCAAGCTCTGCAACATAAGGGATGATCACTAGGGCAAAGGTGTGGGCAAAGAGAGTCCCAATTCCTCTAGCATGACAATGAAAAATTTCAAGTCCCCTCTCATGGACCTACGTACCTCTATTTATATGCTTTATAAAGAGTTAGGGTCGAAGACAAAGTAGTTACAACTGAAGGAGTCAATTGCATAACTACCCAAACTACCCGAATTTCAAAATACGTATTTTTTGACATTTTCAAGAGGCGTATGCGGGTTGTAGAGACAATAGTAGCGTATACAGGAGGTATGCGCAAATTGCAATTCAAAAAATCATGTATTTAAGGTGTACATGAGTATTATATATAGCAACTCGCGTACATATGCGGGTTTCCTTAAAGCAACTCACGTACACATCAAAAAAGCTCATTTTAAGGGTAGTTCTGGGCATTTTCAGACTTTAGTGTCTTCTGAAAAGTTTTAGCTAACTGAAATATACTTCCAATGGTGTGGAGATGAGGTCAAACAGATTTATAGAACTCAAGATATGGGTCCTCCAAGTTAGATGTTTTTTCAATGACTTTCATGAAGTGTCATCATGGAAGTGTCAACATGCGACAGAAACATGGGAAAGTGGTCATAGGAAGAGATGTTTCATTTTGAGATATAATAGATGCCCCCTAATGTATGAGGTTAGAGGGGAAGATGATATCCAAAATACATTATAAAGGAAACAATTGAGTATGGAGAGAGCAGAGAATCCAAGATCAAAAGGCTCGAACAAAGGTACCTGAAAGAGAGATAAATGTCAGACAAAACTAATCTCTGGGACATACAAGTCCATAAACAAAACATCACCATAAAGATACAGGTGGATCCAACATATGTATAACTGATGAAACTATCATGGTCGCTTAATATGCAAAAATGCGCCATATCAAATCTAAAGTAGTCATGGCCACAAATGAAGAAGGTGGATCCATACTCGACAATTGATCATAGCCACAAAAATACAAGGTGGATCTATGTCTCAACAAAATGTCATATAAAGTGTAACAAGATCTTGTGCAACTTGGGTAATAGAAAAATGACGATGCTATTGTCGGCCCAAGGTATTCAATACAAACAACCCGAAAGGTACGAATCCTAACCATGCAAATAAAGGAGTTGAAGTTGAACATGGAGGAAACCGTTTGATTACCGGTCAATAATGAGAACCATTAACAAACATGAGGGAAACCACCATTAATGAAAATGGTCCCCAAGGTACCTAGTACATTCTAACAAGTGTGAATACAAGGACTTGAAGTCAAACACTTGAAGAATCCATTGAGTAGGAGACATTAAGGTATTCCACCTACCCAATCACGAGGGAAATTGCCACTGATGATTGCAATCCCCAAGGTACTATCATAAAACTCTAAATCTTATCCCCAGAGCAAGATGTGTCGCAGTCGATAGGAAGAGATATTTTGGAAGGAAGGAATTAAGGCATCCTTCATCATCCAACATGAGGAAAGTCAAACACTAATTGGATCTGGAATTGGTACTAAATTTCATGACAAGGACCACCAAAGACATGATGTAATGAACTGTTACCAGAGAATGACCGACACAAAAGGTCAAGGAAACTGCAGAATGGCCGACAAAGGTTTAATCCTTGGACAGTGAGCATGACACAAAAGTGACTTAGGCATTTTTTGACACAAAGAGATCAATGATGCAACTCTGTAATGTAGAAGACATTGACAGATTCCCCATATAATTGGAAAAGAAACCAACCTGAAAAGTAAGAAACTCTGAATTGGGATAAGGTCAAAATACTAGAACCCAACTATTGATAGACTCAAAAATGGTGCTTTGTTCAAGGAAACAAGATTTACTGCCATGATGTAAAATACATGTGAATGAACTTCCCTTCCCCTCTTTCTTGTAAAGGTTTAACGAGTCCAATAAAGCAAACTTGGGACCTTCTTCAATTTTGGAAATCTCGAAGAAGAGACAGAATAATGCTTGATAAAGCACTAATTAGTGAATTTTACAAGCCTGAAATAGTACATGCTCGTTGGTGTTTTCATATTTTGAACGTCTAAAAACTCCGAAGAAGACTCCAGGGGTGTCCTTTTTCGTCCAATTTAGTCTCCTAAGGCTGGAAAAGTGTAAAACATACCAAAGAAGAACTCTCTTAGCTTCCGAAGAAGTAAGGCGCACCTTTTTTGTATTTAGTCAAGAAGGTCCAAAAAAGGTTAAATTACCGCCTACTCAACGCTCCTTCAAAAGCAGCATATAGCTTGAGTTTTACAAGTGTGAAGGAAAGAAAGATCACTCGAAAATATCCATTTGAGTACAACAAATGGGGCTTACAACAATAAACTTGATGCTTTGTTCTTTAGTGTTTAACGAGCATGACAAAGACATAAAGTATACTTGGAATCTTTTTCATGTTTAGGTCCAGAGCATGAAAAAGATAAAACTAAGCTCATACCGGGAACTCCTTTTCTGTAAATTTAGTCCCTCAGGTCCGGAAAAGTGATAAACCTATGCCTGAGAATACTCTTCTCAATTCTGAAGAAAAGAGAGTGTTCCTTTCTCATATTATTACACATGGTTTGAGAAAGTGATAACCTACCACCAATGTGGATGCCCATTCACATATTCTTAATGATCCTGAATGGACAAGTTTACTTGGCAGTCAAGTCTATTTTGAGGAGTCAGACCTGGTCCTAAAGAAACTCAATATCTTTCTTGTGAAGTTTTAACGAGTTTGGAAAAGTCAACTCGCGGCCTCCTTACTGTTTTTAACGAGCTTGAAAGAGAGCAGAAAGAATGCTATAAATGCGAGGAGACGAGTGTCAGGGGCAAGCAAAACTAGTTCCAAGCACGAGGAACAAACCTATGCATAATGCAAGGAAGATGAGAAGGATAAAGACACTCAGGGAACGTCTCGTCAAGGTAAAAGGTGTCAAGTTGCAAAGGCAAAATGATACAAGGCTGAGCGATGATGAGAGCAAAGATGAGGGATTATACAACGAGCTAAAAGTGTGGAAGTTGACATCAGGCTCATAAGCGTGAGCAGGGCACATGCACATGAATTTACAACTTGAACAACAAGACGTGGCCAAAAAACAATTGTGACTCCAACTAAAAATCCCGTCTCCAAGAAACAACAACATTAGGATCATATTCAGAAGAAAATTTCTGATGCAGGTCACTTTGGAAGAAACACATGTGACTTTGCTATCTTCTACAAAAGGGAAAGTCAAGGAAGAATCGACCGAAGAAAATTCTATCGAACTAAGGCTTGAGGGTTTATAATCAGTAAGATCAACCTCAGAAGGAGAGAAAAAATCAACAAGCGAGATAGAGTCTATAGGAACAAACTCAGTATACAGAAGTTGAAAAATTCATAAGAAAAATCAAACTCATTAGGATCACTGAATTGCTGCTCAAAGGAAGAGTCAAAAGATTCAACAAGACCAACATAAGAAAAAATGTCAGGCTTACTACGCAAATCAAGGTTATACTTAGTCACAACTGAACTAACATCCAATAGAAGGTCATACTGTATCAAAGACTCTAGGAAGACTTCATCCGAAGGAAGGAGATCATCTGAGATAGGACACATGTCTAAAATTTCAAATGGATTGACAGAGTGGAGAGCACGCTCCATAGTATGTATGGGATGACTCACCTAGTCAACTGTTGGGACCAAGTCCCGAGAAGGTAAGCATGAAAACATAGGCTACTTCTCAGTATCAATTGAACGCAAAGGACATGAGGCCACATAGCTCACCTATTGCAGTGTAGTGTCTATAGAAACACTGGGAATCAAAAAAGGAAATACTTGGTCTCTATTTGGGTTAGGAGATGGATGAAGAAAATCCAATTGATTGATAGTGAAAATTTCTTCGCCATGATTAAAGTACATCACATGAAATATTGTTGACACCACAACTTGCATGGCATAGACATAATCACATCCAAGGATCATATTGAAGTCCAAGGGGTCTTTTATCACCATGAAGTCAACTAAGACGGTCTTCTCACCCAAAGTAATAGGTGTTTGAGCAAGAATTCCCAAGGCTATACAAGTTCTTCTATAAAACACTAGTAACTGACTAGTAGTTGACACAAGGTTGGGAGATCCCATGCCTCACCAAGCACAAGCATATAATATACTAACTGAAGCTCCTTCATCAACAATACAATGAGAAACCGTGTATGGTTCAACTTTGACCTTTATCTGGAAAGGTGCATTAGAAGGAAGGCATGGCTCAACTAGGCTATCCCAATCAAAGGAAGCAATCTGAGAGATTGGTGGGGGGTTGTTCCAAAGCGAGTTCAATGCCTCCTTGTTCAATAAGTTCTGAACTGGCAGTGAAGAAAATGTGACTAGAAGACACTTCACTCTCCAAAGGAAGAGTGGGATTGATTGACAATGAATTCGATTCAACCGCTTCATGAAAGTCACTCTTCGAAGGGAGTGTGGGATTGACCAAATATGACATTGGTTCAATCACATCAGGATCACTCTCTGAAAGAAGAGTGGGATCGGCCAAAGCTGAGATTGATTCGACCACTTGATCAACCAAAGGTTGAGTAGGTTGTTGAGAAACTATAGGTTGTTCAGGAGAAGGAAATTCTTCAGTATCCAACCACACTCTTCGCTCCTCTGCAATAGCAAGGAATTGGTGAGTAAGATGATCTCCCTCACATAGCTTACAAGGGAACTTAAGTTTGCACTTCGAACGACCAGTTTTCTCAACAGTGTCAACATGACTAGCAGTGGATGACTATTTGCTCTCAGCATGACCTACAAAGGTTGAGTTTTTCCCCCCAGCATGACCACCAAAGGCTGACTGACTAGGTCCAACCTGACTAAGAGAGGATGGTTTTTGAGAGACTTCAGAATGTTCAAAAACGGGATGACCATGAAACCAAACTCTTCACACCTTCGCGATAGAAGGGAATTTATAAGTAGGGTGGTCTCCCTCACAAAGCTTACAAGGAAACTTGGGATTTTTTTTGAATGGGTAGTCTTTTCAATAGTGTCAACATGACTTGTAGTGGCTGATTGTTTCCTCTCAACATGACCTACAGAGGTTGATATTTTCCCCCAAGCATGACCACTAGAGGCTGGGTGACTGGGTCCAACCTGACTAAGAGAGGCTTGTTGTTGAAAAACTTTAGAATGTTAAAAAATGGGATGACCATGAAAACAAAATCTTCGTGCCTCCATGATAGAAGGGAATTTATAAGTAAGGTGGTCTCCGTCACAAAGATTACAAGGAAACTTGGGATTGTGTTTTGAACGGGTAGTCTTTTGAATAGTGTCAACATGACTTGCAGTGGTTGACAAATTTTCTTCAGCATGAACCACAGAGGCTGAGAGACTGCCCCCAGCATGACTTGCAGAGGCTGAGAGACCGGGTCCAGCATGAATTGCAGAGATTGGATGGGAACCACCAGCATGAACAACAGAGGTTGAATGGTTAGGATCAACATGCTTTGCAATAGTTGAGTGTGTGCCCCCAGCATGAACCATAGAGGTTGGGTGGATGGATCCAACATGATTGTAGAGGTTGGATGGGGAGGTTCAACTTGAACATCAGAGGTTGAACGGGTTCCCTTAGCATGAACTACAGAGGATGAGAGATTGGATCCAATGTGACCTGGAAAGGTTGGAAGGATCCCACCAGCATGATTAATAGAGGCTGGATGGTGAATATCAACTTGACTTGCAGAGGTTGAGTGCTTAGATCCAACATGACCTACATCGGTTGGATAGGTGCCCCTAGCATGAACTACAGAGGCTGGGTGGTGAGTTTCAACTTGAATTACAGAGGTTGAATGGGTGCCTCCTTGCTTATCTGCCTTCTTCCTATTCCTCCTTCTTTTACTCCTTTTAGAATGTCGGTTACTAGTATCATTACTTTCATTGCATGAGGTGGAAGGAGGAGGAGAAACAACTACAGGTGAAGGGGAAGCAATGTTTGATGCCCTTGATATAAGGAGCTTACTTGAGAAGCATCAGGAGCATTGGAGACAGTTGGAGTGGAAAACAACCACACTGGTATCCCTAGGGTGAATCTAGGTATATTCAAGGTGGCCATCAAAGGAACATCAATATTCCCTGTGAGAGGAATAGTACAAGGAGTTCTCGGCATGGGGATCTCTTAGTTGGTGTTCAAAGGGGTGTTAGCCATAGCTTCAAACAAGGAGACAAAGTCTGAGGTCAACAGGAAACCAAAAGTACAAGGCATGCACCTGAAGGCAAACTAAGTACATACAAACCACATAGCACTCACTAAAAATTCCTAAAGTCAAACAGACAAACAAGTATAAGATATGCTTTCAAGAATAAAGCTGATAGATAGTTACTTGGAATCCCTATAGATGTTCTTAGGCACAAGCAGAGGAATCACCCACCACCCTTCCACAGCTTCTACCGGGGTCACCTTCCAAGCCCGTCCAAGGTCAACCAAAAATATCCTTTTGGTGTACCTATGTATGAACCCTAGATGCCAAAGAAATTAAAGGATACCTTAACTATATTTATAGTTTGGGGGGACAAAACCTTGTCTAAGACAAAATCCCCAGATGCGCAAAAACCCTGGTCTACACTTTGACAAGGAATCCGAGGGTTATCTCCTCAGTCCAAGTCTCCACACGGCCTTGTACTTATCTCCCGTTTGAGAGGAGATTCCCAGATACAATCAACATAGAAAAGGGTTTACTTAGTGATTGGCCAACTATGTCTGAAATTTTAACACTTGTGGGGAGTTTAAACTCCCTATCCCACAAGTCTAGCCTGAGGTAGTTGGTGTATGAGCCTATAAAATAAAACTTACTAATAATTTTTAAATTATATCATTTATTTTAAGGGTTGTTTTTAGTCAGAGGGTAAATGGTGTGAAACTTATCTGGTGTTTTGACTCAAAGTTGAAAAAAAATGACTAAGCAAAGAGAAATGAAATTCAAAAAGAAAAAACTATTCTCTTTCTTTTTCAAATAGAAACTTGAAAGCCACCAAAGAACAAATTCTTTTATTTTTTTCAAAAACAATGATATGCCATGCAATCTAGACTAAAAACCTAATCTACATGCATATAAAGCAAACATGTGTTTATTTATTTATTTTTCTTTTATAAATGCAAAAGAAAAACTACCTACAAACAAAAGTATGTAGATAACAAGACCAAAGAAAAAGGAACTCTGCTATACAACCACCTAAAAGACTCTAGAATGCCCTAAAGTCAGTATGAACCCTACTTGGAAGGAAGGCTTACATAAAAGACAAGTCAACTATTTTGGAATGGTGAAATTAACCAACAAAAGAAGAAGGAATCAAACACCAACACGATTCTAAACTTACACAAAGATCACTAACAGAGGTTGACTAGAAACATAAACCCAAAAATCATGCCAAGCGAAGGGGGTGGGGGAATGAGCAAAGAGAAAAACCTAATGCTACAAAAGGACTTACCACATAGATAAAGGACAACCAAAAGGGATGACACTAACTCCCTCGAGTCATGCACCTGCAGAGGACACCAAAAGACCTACCAAACTGTTAGAATAATCAACCCATAGTTAGCTACCTTAGACATTAATTAATCCATTTTTGGCATCTAATGGAGAATCCGCGGTTAGAAGATTTGTTGTCGACGTTTCGAACCAAGCGTGGTTCATCTTCAGGACAAGGCGATGCCTGGAGATTGTACCTCTTTCATTGGTGTATTAATATAGGAATCGTCACTTTCGCTTGTCCTGAAGATGAACCACGCTTGGTTCGAAACGTCGACAACAAATCTTCTAACTGCAGATTCTCCATTAGATGCCATGAATCCTCACTACGGAATCTCAGCTAACCTTAATCCATTTTTGTCTTATTTTCCTAGTTTCCAATATTCCACTCTATGCGAGTTGTCCTTCCACATGTCCTAGAAGTAAAAATTGCTAAAACTGAGTCATGGAGCACTTGGGAAACATCCTGGAATCCATATTTAGCATATCTACTTTATTCCAGATCCCCCCTAGTGCATGTCCGCTTTTTCTACTTTATTTCCTGCTTTACTGAGATTTATGGCAAAAGGGAAAATATGACTATGTGTAGTTGACTTGTTTTTTTCCCTCATCATACTCCATTCTTTTCTCCAAATAAAATCATGTATGAGTTTTCTTTCCATCACCTATTAGCTTTCCCACTTGAATTTTCCAATTCGAAAGCTCCTAGGTAGATTTGGAAACTGCTTTATGAACCTATGGGGGATTTGACTAGATTTAGTAAGCCTACTTTTGACTATTTAGAATGGCATCCTTATGCATTTGAAACTCTCATGTAATTATTTATTGCAGCAGCCTATGACTTCACAAGGTTGGCTATTGTACACTTATTCAATACAAATTAGTGTTATGCTCCAATTTCAGTCTCCTTTGTGTGTAAATTTGCATGTTTGATTAGTAATTTTGTGGGTGCAATTGATCTACCACCTGGGTTCAATTTCCACACAAACAACCCACAACATTAGAAAAAACCACAAAAATGAAGAAAAAACATTGTTTTAGGGCCACACGCGGGTTGTACTACTGACAGGTCGCGTGTCATACGCGGGTTGACAGTATAGTAAGTTGCGTGTACAAGCACACGTGGGTTGTATTACTGTCAAGTCACGTATCGCACACGGGTTGATAGTATAGAAAGTCACGTGTACCAAACCAAACACATGACTGTTCAGTCTGCAACTCGCTTATGGGTGGAAAAAATCCCCAAAAAGGTCAAAAATTTCCTTAGGAAGGCAAGGGAGATGTTCTATCATACTGATAAAGTGTTCCTAAGTGGCAAGAAATACTTGAAACCTTGCAAAAGACTGAAAAAAAATAGAGAAACCCCAAACAGACAAGGCTATCCCCAGCATAGTCACCAGTTCTGTTGTAAAGGAAAGTTTCCTATGGCGAGGGTTTAAGAGGCCATCAACGTACTGGGGTTGAAAGAGAGACGCATAATGTTCAGCAAGCATATATAAGCAAGTTTAGATATTAGAATGGTTATAACCTTAGCCAAATGAAGGTTGATCCAAGTAGCCCTTCAATCCTTCTCTTGCTCCTCTTGCTCCAAGAGACCTGCAAAACAAGTTATACCTTCCTCAAACCAAATAGACTATATGAAAGGAGATTATATTCAATGAAACATGAAAACATAATCTGATAAATAACATCATATAATCATAATCAGAGATTCAATCACACATTGAACAATTATTTGGGAAGAAGAAGGACATCACATCTTTATTAATATTGAAAACAAGTACAAATATACCTTCTCTTCAAGTTGGACACCTCGCGAAACCTTGATTTGGTTCTGTTGCTTCTCTTCTCCAAGGAACTTAGCCTCCAAACTCTACAACACAAGGGGATGATCACTAGGGCAAAGGTGTGGGCAAAGAGAGTCCCAATTCCTCCGGCATGACAATGCAAAATTTCAAGTCCCCTCTCATGGACCTTCCTACCTCTATTTATATGCTTTATGAAGAGCTAGGGTCGAAGACAAAGTAGTTACAACTGAAGTAGTCAGTTGCATAACTACCCAAACTACCTGAATTTCAAAATATGTATTTTTTGACATTTTCATAAGGCGTACACGGGTTGTTGAGACAACAACCGCATATATAGGAGGTATACATGGGTTGCAATGCAAAAAGTCTCATATTTAAGGTGTACATGAGTATTATATATAGAAACTCATGTACATATGTGGGTTTCCTTAAAGAAACTCGTGTACATATGCGGGTTTCCTTAAAGCAACTCACAGAAACATCAAAAAAGCTCATTTTAAGGCTAATTCTGGGCATTTTCAGACTTTGGTGTCTTCTGGAAAGTTTTAGCTGACTGAAATATATTTCTAATGGTGTAGAGATGAGGTCAGATAGAGTTACAAAACTCAAGATATGGGTCCTCCAAGTTAGGTGTTTTTCAGTGACTTTCACAAAGTGTCGTCATGGAAGTGTTGACATGCGACGAAAACATGGGAAAGTGGTCACAGGTAGAGATGTGTCATTTTGAGCTATAACAGATGCAGCTCCAAATAGTAGATGAGATGTTGGAAGTCCGACAAGTGAAAGCTAGGTTGGAGGAGATTGTGAGTACAACTTCCCATTTTATATACCAAACCCAAGATATCCTGGAAATTGTTCAAGGAAGTTTGACTTGGTTGGAAACAACCAAGGAATCTCCCACAAATGCACCAATTAAAGACTTATAAAGAGTAAATATGGAGTATGAGTTGATATAATTCTGGAATAAAGCTACGAAAGAACTGGTAAGAGTAGCCTGAAGGACTTAAGGTGTTTGCATAGAGTTTTGTAGAAATGTGCTTACAACTTACAACCGTTGTCAAACATCTGCAAAGAAGAGGTTAGAAGAATTACCTGAGCATGAAGAATACTTAGAAAAATTGCAGGCCATATGGTAGGAGGATGAACTGGGTATTCAACTGATTAAAAGTTTAGATGAGAAAGTGTTGAGAACTGTAATATCCTAGGAAGCAGTAAGCAACCATTTGTTGGAAGATCAACTTCGATTCATCCCAGCCAGAGTGGAAAATGTAAAATCCCAAGTTTCCAAGCATGAGGTAACTATTAGATTCCTAGAGCTAGCAGGGTTTGAGACCATAGTGATAGATGCTAATATATGGAAGCAATTCATAAATGAGGTGGTTGGGCCCACTTAGCATGTTTGTTTTATTGATACATTTTTTGTAATATTATATTTGCCTAAATTAGCGAACTCACTAGGAGACAAAGGCCTTTTTGTAACTGATTTGTAAAAGAAGCCCAAAGGGCAAGGGAGACCAAGAGACATTTGAAATTGTATAAATATAGACCAAGTAGATAGAGGAAGGGACCTTTTCATGCTATCTTTTTGTGAAGTTTATTGTAAGAAGAACTACTTTCTTTTATAATAAAGAAGTCATATTTTATGTTGGAGAAGGAACTGTGAAGTCTCAAATGCATGCCGCAGATTGGTTGAATGCCGAATTATTTCTGTTTCAACTTTTTCTACGAACTGTGAGATCGCTCTAACTTATGAATTATTTCCTGTTAATTTTGTGAAACTTATGCAGTATATTGAGTAATGAACGTGTTAACTAACAATGAGCTATCTCTTTGTTTATGTTTCTACTTACACTCGTGTATTCTAAATTATGAACAACTATATGATATATTCTTTATGCATGTTTTACATTACATTACTCATCTTAATATAATCTTGATCCCTAGGAATAGGTTATATAGAACTAGTTAGCTTAGCCTAGCTGTTATTTATTTATGATTTAGAAGTGAAAGAGGTAAGACGAGAGGTAAGAACCTGCACATCACATTGTGAACTCTTCCGTATCTCTATTGATTGCACTTAATTAGGCACTTGCATATCATATATAAAATAAAAAAAATACATTTAAATGGTGGATTGGGCTGCAACCGGTAAAACAAGCTTTAACTGTTACTTGACCTATGGTAGTCGGACCGTAAACCGGATGGATTCCCCATACCAAACAATAACAAGATAATTGGGAATGCTTATTGGGGAGAATACCTACTATTATTACCTGGGACTTTGCAGGCCTCAACAGTTTTGGTGCTAGAAGGAGGGCCGCTAGTGCATGGCTAGCCGAGGAAATTTGTTTTCTCGAGAATACTCCACTGGTGACAGTTCTGAAACCAGTTTCCCTCAAAGACCTAGTTTCAAAGAAAAATTCACAGAGTATCTCTATTCCATTGATAACAAGGTAGTTGCTCATTTAAGAATAATTACAAGGGCGTATGCAAAGAATATTGGAGGATTACCCATTATTCCTGATTTTCCTAGAAGAGAGTTTCGTAAGAAGGACTGTCCTTACTATGAGGATTCAGTTTTAGTGGAAGACTTTGAAGAATTGGTAGAAACAACCTTGCAGGAAATTATGCAACCTCTAAATCAGTTGGGACCAAATTCCCCTCACTGCTCACCTTTTTGAACCCTTGTCCAGTCTCCACCTCAATCTCCAATTAGAATAATGGAAAATGTGAATGCAAATCAACCTCCTCCTCCACCTGCTTGTAGGGATAGATCTCCTCTAAACCTTACCCCTCTATTGCATGCTATGCCTCATAATTTTGAGAAGTCATTACCCAAGTTTGAACCAAATGAAGGAATTCTTGTGGATGATCATTTGCAGTGTTTTTATCTAGCTTTAGAAGGTTTACAAGAAGTAGATCATGAAGACATAGTCTGCAGATTGTTCCCTCATACTCTCAAGGGAAAAACAACCTCATGGTAGTTTTCCCTGCTGGCAAATTCAATTACAAATTGGAATACCTTTGAGAGATTGTTTAGAAACAAATATGGAATCCAGAGAACCCATGCTGCTTTAATGAAAGGGATGATTTCCCTAAGAAAAGAAAAGAAAGAAAGGGTCCATAATTTCACTCAGAGGTTTGTTGCCTACATGAATAACTTTGATGCAACTACAAAACCTGCTGAGAACACCCTAATGAAGTATTACACTTTAGCTCTTGGTCTTGACCTAACCATGTTTGTAAAAAGATCAGTTAAGCCCACCTTAGTAGAGACTTATGAAGAAGCTGAGAAGGTGGAAGCTGAAATGGAGAGTATAGACCAATATCCTATACAATCAGAAGAAAAAACTTTTGGGAATAGAAAGCCTTTGTTGTTAACTAAGCCTAAAGATGAGCTGGTCACAAGAATTAGATGGTGTAGTCAAAATGGTGTAGAAAATTTCAAATAAGATAATTGACATGGAAAAAGAGGAGGCCAAAAAATAGTTCAAACCTTATTATAAAAAGAGAGATGACAGCGGTACATCCAAACCTCCCTCTCATAGTCCTTTTGCTAAGAACTTAATTGAAGTGGGGATGGAAAATTTCTGTATAATCCATTAGTAGCCTCATTCTAAAAAAAACTTCCCACAGTGGATAAATTCTATGACTTTAGTAATGAATCAGTTATTAGATTCCAAGTTAACAAAAGCTGTGGATCGAGGAGAGAAGGATCAGAACCCAACATAGATGCAGGAAGAATATACCTTGGATTTATGGGATTGTGCACCCCTGTTTAGTATAGAGGATGAAGGTTTCACTGAGGAAGAAAAAATATCAAAAACAATTGTTACAACAAGGAATCAGGGCCTGCTAAAAGAAGATAACCCGATAATGCCCAAAATAAAGAAACTTCATGAGAACATGAAGAAGATTAAAAATAATACTCAGACAATTAATATACCAGAATTTGTCATCTCGAGTCAAAATCCCAAGACAGTAAATGTGCCTGTGGAGTTTGTAGAAAACAAGGTTGAGAATGTCAATAAGAATCCCACCGAACATGAAATGGGTTACAACATAATAGAAGATATTAAAAATACTAAGGCAAACATCTTTTTATTTGAAATGTGCAACTTACCCCAACAAAAGAAGAAGTTGTTGAAAGCACTTGAGACACCTATAATAGAACCCCAGAAGAAGCCAGTGACACACATCAAGTACCCAGCCCGATATCCTTCAGTTTTCATGGGCTAATAATATTGATTGTAATATAGTAGATTTAGTATCAAATGCAGATAGTAATACTAATTCAGTAGGGGTAGAGAATAAATTTTGGATTCTTTATTTTGATGGTTCCAAAACCTTGGAAGGATCAGGAGCTGGCTGCGTCTTGATGGATCCTAACAAAAATGATAAATATTTCCTTTCATGTAGATTAGAATTTGAGTGCACTAATAATATAGTTAATTACGAGGCATTAGTCCGGGGATTGAAAAAGGCCATGGAATTAAAAGTAAAAAATCTAAAAGTGTATGGAGATTCTGAAATCATTGTTAAACAAGTTCGAAACAAAATTCATTGCATATCACCACATTTGAAGGCTTATCAAAATGAAGTATGGGATTTACTAAAAAAATTTGATGCATTCAATATCTTTTCAATTCCTAGATTAAAAAATGTAGCAGTTGATCTATTAGCTACTTTAGCTGCAAGGCTGGTACCCATGAATAACAGATGTTCAATTGAATTGCTTTTTAGGCCTTCTGTTCGAGACAATATCATCAACCTGAGGGTGTTTGATGATGATCAACAAATTTTGGAATGTCTAATGAATGATGAAACTTTCAAAGGAGCCATAATAGATAATGAAGAACATTAAGAAAACCTCCAAAATGGAAATTTTATTCCTAAAGGGGCCAGGACACTAGAACAAATGTTTGATCTGGAAATCAAGTTTAGAATATCAGCAAATGTCAAGACACATAGTTCGTCTTTGCAATTCGAGCTAATAAACCTAGGGTCAGAGGTTGATCCCAAATATGTGAACTTGGGAAAGTGTTGTTCACCCAGGGAGAGGAGAAAACTCATCATTTTGTTTAGACAATACAAAGATGTATTCGCTTGGACATATGAAGACCTCAAAACCTATGACACCAAAATTATACAGCATGTCATTCCAACCAAAGTTGGAGTCAAGCCTTATTAGCAGCCTCTAAGGAAGATGCACCCCAAACTAGAAACTCTAATTCAAATTGAGGTGAAAAAAATTCTTGATGCTAAGATCATATTCAAGGTTAGACATTCAAAATAGGTTTCAAATTTGGTGCCAGTACGAAAGAAGTTTGGAGAGATAAGACTTTGTGTTGATTTCAGAAATTTAAACCGTGCATCTAATAAAGACAATTACCATATCCCACCCATGGAACAAATATTACAAATGGTCTCAGGTTTTGAGTTGTTTTCTGTGTTATATGGATTCTCAGACTATAACTAAGTGCTAGTAGCAGAGGAAGATAGACTCAAGACCACTTTCAGAACCAAGTGGGGGACTTTTGCATATAGAAGAATGCCCTTTGGACTCATTAAGGCTGGAGAAAATTTCCAAAGGGATATGGATATAGATTTCCACGGTTTGGTTGGCTAGAGTGTTGTAGTCTATTTGGATGATGTCACGATATTTTCTAAGAAGAGAGAGGAACATGCGTTTCATTTGAAATAGATTTTCAAACATTGTCGAAAATATGGCATTTCTTTAAATCCTAAGAAATGTGTGTTCGTTGTTACAGAAGGAAAGCTATTGGGTCATGCTATTTCAAAGAAAGGGATCTCCATAGACCTAGAAAGGATTAAATAAATAGAATAGATCCATTTACCCCATAATAAAAAGGGTATGCAATCTTTTATGGGGACAATAAATTTTGTTCGAAGGTTTGTGCCAGACTTTGCTCAAACAGTCAAACCTTTGCAACAAATGGTCAAGCAAAGTGTTCAATTCAAGTGTATTGATTCAAAGAAGGATGCATTTAACAAGATCAAGACATCAATAGCTCATGCACCATCCCTTAAAATCCCCAACTTTGAAAAGGATTTCATCTTGTGCACTTTTGCCTCTGACAATTCATTAGCAATGATGCTTACATAGAAAGAAGAGGGGGGAGAGGAGTACCCCATATCGCTTATGAGCACTAGTCTGCAAGGGGATGAATTGAATTATCCCACAGTTGATAAGCAAGATTATGTAGTTTTTAAGGTAGTGAAGCAATTCAAACCGAATATACTGAAGAACCATACCAAAGTGATAGTTCCACACCCGACAGTCTGATCTCTTTTTGTACAGAAAGAGTTAGGAGAAAGAAGAGGTAATTGGGTAATGTCCTTAAAAGAGTATTACCTAGAATTCAAACCAGCAACCATAGTCAAGGGGTAAGGGATCTGCAAATTGATGACTGAGATTCAGGACAATGAAGATAACAATTGGGATAATGAAGCTGAATTACACATGGTGGATGTATGTCCTTTATTTACAGTTCCAAAATCCTGGTACAGAGACCTGGTTCATTATCTTCAAGAGGGATACTTTCCTAAACATTGGAATCCCAAGAAAAGGAGAGCATTACGCTTAAAATCAACCTTATATCAGATTATTGATGGAGTGTTGTTTAGGAAAAACTATGATGGAGTTCTTCTCAGATGCTTGGAACGTGAAGATGCAACTAAGGTTGTGATAGAACTACATGATGGACCTGTTGGAGGTCATTTCTCAGGAGATACAATAGTACACAAGATTTTGAGAGCTGTGTATTACTGACTGACTTTGTTTAAAGATGCTCATGCTCATGTTAGGAAATGTGATACTTGTCAAAGGAGCGATGGAAGAAAAGCAAAGGCAGCAGGACCATTAAAGCCAGTTATTATTTTAGAACCATTTGAGCAATGGGCGATATTGACATTATCGGAAATATCAATCCAAATTCTTCATTGCAGCATAAGTACATCATGACAGCAACAAACTACTTCACCAGATGGGTAGAAGCCATTGTTGGAGTCATTTACCCAACATGCACACTTAATTTGGTCAATTTGGCCTTGTTAAACCACTATCCTAAGTTTAATTGACTTAATCAGCATCAAATGAGCACTCTATGACATCATCATGAGCACACCCATGCCTACCTTCAATTAGGGAGGCTAACTGGGCCTTCTCCTTCAATCGGGGAGCCATTCGGGGGGCGATCTGAGTGTCATAAATGCACCTAATTGCTAACTGATTGTTGCAATCAGTTAAGTCAAGTGGTGAAGGCACCTCCATTAATTTATTTGATTATTTTTATTATTATTTATGAACTGCAGACAACTAGGGAGCCTCCAACCACTTCTGATGACCAGTTTGACTTCAGTTAACCTTATTAGGGTTCATTGGAGTTAATAATGCACCACCACTTGTTGATTGGCATGCAGTGACATGTGTCTGAGATATTTTCAGTTAGACTCAGTGATCCATTGCACTTCGATATAATTAGGGCTCAGTTGAGTTAATCACGGCTTGGCAGTTGGTTAACTAGGTGTGTTGACTGTAGATGACATTCAATTAAGCTACACCCATTCCATCAATTCAAATGACCTCCTTGGGGATTTGAATTGTCTTGGAATTCATGCACCTTGCATGATCATTGTATTTTATTACTCATTCTTTATTGATTATACAGATTTGCTACTCCAATTGCAGCACCATCATGCCATTTTCATGCTTAATTGTCTGAAATGTCTTATGAGACTGTGTTTTAGTCCCTAGATTACTATGATGTATTAATATGGTATCAGAGCTCACGGTGGGAGGAACCTCAGATCTCTCAAAAACATGGTTTTTGACAGATCTTGCATGAAAAATTGAGCAAAAAGATCAAAATTCCAGCACTACACCAGAAGCAAAAGCTTACCACTTAAAACCCCAAGTTAAGGAATTGTTGATCAAGCTTACTTGATTGACTATGCTGGGTGTGATGAAATCCTAAAATGTGCAGGCTGTTTGACCTTGTGGTGCCCCTTTTGTTGTGATTTGCAGGTTTTAACAGGTGAAAAACATTCGCTGCAGTAGTTTGAGATGGCTTCTTTGTCGAACTCTTTACTCCGTTCAATTTCCATTCATGGAAAGGAGATATGGAGATCCAGCTATGTGCCAGAGGACTCTACCAGGTCACTATGGACACTAAAGAAGAGCCTACTCATGTGATAGACAAAACTAGATTCTTGAACAAGAAAGATGAAGCATTCAGATTCTTGTGCCTCTCTATTTCCCAAGATCTTCTTTTCCACCTCTCGAGATTGAAGACTCCAAAGGAAATTTGGGACAAATTGGACACCTTGTATGGAAAGTAGGATGATTTGAGAGTTTACCAGCTTGAAAATGAGTTGATGTCTCTCCAACCTTCCAATTTCGAGACCTTAAATGAGTTTTTCACAAAGTTCAAGCACATTATCTCACTATTGAAGCAGTGTAACGTGGATGAGGAGGATGATCAACTCATCCTCACCATTCTCTCCAAACTTGGAGCTGATTATTCGGTGTTTGTTTCTACATTTCACGTGGGGAAGCTCACAACCCCTGGATGGAAGATGCCTTCACTCAATGCCTTCAGTGAGTCCCTAACAAGTGAACATGATAAGCTTGTCTAGACGGGGATCATCAGATCCTCCTGTGATCAAGCCCTCTATGCTTCGAGGCCCAAAGATATGAAGGGTAAAGGAAAGCTGCAGAAGATCCCAAAAACCAAATTTGAAGCTCCTAAACCTAAAGTTGAAAACCACCAGCATGAAGAGCCTCAGCTCGAAGAAGAAAAGAAGTAAAGGGCATGATGGAAAGGTAAAAGTCAAGTGTTCATACTGTGGGAAGGGTTTCCACCCTGAACATGCCTACATGAAAAATAAAATTAATGAAGCTACTTCTCTTCTTGAGAAAAATCACATCAATATTTCGGAAAGCTTTCGGAGGAGAGATCAACAATATTGGGAACCACAGCATGAAAGAGGTCATGCTCTCATGGCAAGCACTTTGAAGTTGAAAGCTCCTTTGATATATTCTAAAGCTTCGAATCACATGATGGCTGAAAGAGACTCTTTCTCATCTTTGGAGACTGAAAAATCCATTCCCATCCACACGGGAGATGACACCACAATCATATCCAAAGGACAAGGTACTGTAAATCTTGAGCATGGTTACTTTTCCAATGTTCTATATGTACCATCTCTTGCATCAAACCTCCTAAGTATTTATCAAATAACACATACGGGAGTGCTCAAGAGAGTCTCCTTTAGCTTAGATGATGTAGAGATCACATAAATTGCATCTGAAAAACTTGTAGCAAAAGGCCTTCCAAACCATCATGCAAAAGCCTACGAGTTCTCCCATTTTGTGGAGGATGCAAAACCCACTGTATTTCTGACTCATGGAAATGAGGTTAGTAGACTGTGGCATGAGAGGTTAAGCACCTAAAATTCAAATACTTGCAGCAATTATAGAATAATTCCATGTTTAATGGCCTCCGGTCATCAAAGCTACCACCGGAATTTGCAAGGGTTGTGTTGTTGGAAAGCACCCTAAGCATAAGTTTGATCGGGGGAAGGCAAGCCGAGCATCATGCATCTTGGGGATGATACATTCTGATATCAGTGGACCCATGCCTACCACATCCATTAATGGATCAAGGTACAATATTAATTTCATTCATGACTTTTTCAGATACACATGGGTCTTTTTTTTCAAAAAGAAGTCGGAAGTCTTGAAAAATTCACTGAATTGAAGGCTTTGATTGAGAATGAATCTGGAAAAAAGATCAAGATTTTGAGATATGATAATGGTGTGCAATATATTAGTAATGAGTTTTTGCATATATGTTCCCAAAGTGGTATTCAGATCCAACATTCATTCCCCTACACTCCCTAGCAGAACGGTGTAGCGGAGAGGAAGAACCGGTCTCTCAAGGAGATGACCACTTGTATGTTGGAATCAAAGAAGTTGGCTGCAAATTTGTGGGCTGAAGCCATGAATGCTGTAGCATATATTAAGAATAGAGTTCCAAAATCATCCGTGAAAGGGAAGACCCTTTTGAAATCATATTTCAGACACAAGCTAGATGTGTCGAATCTAAGGGTGTTTGGGTCCACTGCATGGGCCCGAATTCTGCTTGATAAAATGAGGGATTTGGAACCGCAAAGCATCGAATGTCTATTTATTGGATATCCTGATGAATCTAAATGTTTCAAGCTGCTGTATATTAGAACAAAATAGATAATCATTGAAAGGAGTGTCATGTTCGATGAGCCTCTTCAAGAGGTAGAACTAGTGAAGGAGAAAACTGCTGAATTTCCTTCCTATTCTATTGAATATTTGGATGATGGAATTGTTGATGTAATTGTAACTTCGGAATGTATTCACTTGTATTTATTATCTATTGTAACTCGATGTTTATTCTGGGATGTATTGTAATGTATTTGAGTCATGTCATACCCCGATGTTTATTCCGGGAAGTTTCTATAATGAGAAAGTCATGTCAAGTAATTGTGGGTAACCCTCCTATTGGTCAAGGGTTAAAGTCCCCATAGTTGTGGGGCCCTTGGTTTATTAGAATATCCTAGTGAATTCGACCCTAGGCGAGTCATTGTAAGTCGGGGCAATAGTCCCCACCATTGTGTTACCCTCCTATTGGTCAAAGGAGGCAAAGTCCCCACAAGTGGTGGGGCACTAGGGTTATTAGACACTCCTAGAGATGTCGGCTCTAGCAAGTAATTGTTAAGTGAGGCCGACATGTTGGAGTGCACTTCAAGTGAATGAAAGAATATAAATAGAGAGTGAGCCTCTCTATTTATCTCACTTGCAACACTCACACTCACTCATTGGGGCACATGAGTGAGACAGGAGAAGCTCTCTCAGTATGAGAGAGAGAGGCTACTGCTGTCGGGAGATCATCTTACTATTTTCTGGTTTTACTATTTTGGTGCTGATTCTATCTCCGAGGAATTTGTGGGGTTTTCTCCTTTATGGTTTCCCCGAGGAAAACTTTTTGTGTATCTTGTCTCTTGTGATGTGCTTATGTTTTATTACTGTGCTTGTTATTCTCTCAGTGAAAATATCCTAATATCATAATGCTAGCTTATATGATGAAAAACTAACATGGTATCAGAGCTAACCTGAGAAGAAGACATTGTGCAGCTGTAGAAGCTAGGGCTTCTTACTTTTTGGGTCTCTCTCTAATCCAAGAGGATCCAAGAAGGAATAATTTTTGAAGTCCTCTAATCTCAGCAAAACAAACACCAGATCAAAGGGCTCGTCGAGACAATTCCAACGGAGTTCGTTTCACCTCAAATGGACTCCGTATGAGAAAATTATCGTGTTCTGTTGTATTGATGAAACAGGCAAATTTGGCAAAATGGGGGTGCCACGTGGCACCACTAGCAAGGTGACACGTGGAATCTGTACAGTGTAGATGAGGTGACATGGCATGTACATACAGACCAATGGAGATTGAACACATGGCTGTACGGGCAGTGACTTGGTGGTTGACTGGACGTCGACTGGCCATGAGATGGACCAATCCTAGGCCGCCACATGGCAGCACAGGATTGGCCAATAAATCTAATACAAAATTATGGCCTCCACGGGGTTTGACCCCATGACCTCTGCAAAGAATGCTGAGTACCTTTACCACTCGGGCTACATGTGGTTCTTGGTATGTGTGGTTAGGTTCTTGTATTTAAACTTGAGGAAGTTTATATTGGCGCAAAAAGGGGCTGGGGCAAGCCTCGACCCATGGTTTTCAATGCGACAAGTTTTGTTACAACTCCAATACACAAAAATCACATTGGAGTGGACGACCCACGTGATATGTGTATTTATAACCATAAGGTTGGAGTGCCACCACATATTTATAAACAGATTACATGCCACCTAATATATGTGTATTTATAACCATACGGTTGGAGCGCCACCACATAAACGGATTACATGCCACCTAATGTATGTGTATTTATAACCATAGGGTTGGAGCGCCACCACATATTGCATAACAGACTTTGGGTTAAAGTTTTAAAGGTGGTTTTGTATGGTTATTATTATAATATGGTTTTAACCATATTAAAAGCTAAAGTTTTAAAGGTGGTTTTGTATGGTTATTATTATAATATGGTTTTAACCATATTAAAAGCCAACAAAAGGGTATGCCATTTTAAAAGGGTATTTTTAAATATGTTTGTTTATTATTTAATAAAAATCCCAACCACATGAGAACCAACTTAGGAGTTGTAACTCCATGCCCATTGGGGGAAATTTGTTGTAACCAAAGAGAACATGAGGAAAATGTGAAGAGGGGCAAGCCAAACTATATAAACCCCCTTGATTTCCATTGCCACTCATGCTTTGGAGTGGAGAATTTGTAGCTAAAGGAGAGAAGGGAGATTGCGTAGCTCTGCAGGAGGAAGGTACGAGTGTTTATGCTCGTTTTACACCATCTTCAGGCTTCGGAGTTGCTGGAAGCAGTATTGTTGTGTTTTGGGCAGAAGTTCTCTTCCTAACTAGTGTCACCAAGGTATCATTGTATCATTTCCATGTATTTTGCCTTATGTTGAGATTATAAATCGGCCCTCCTATTGAGAAGCAGGCCCAGAGACGTAGTCCATCCTGGACGAACTTCGTTATCAACTTGTTGTCTTTATGTGCGTATTGTCTATGCTGTTTGGTTATCTTCTTATGGATTTGTGAGCTTCATTCATGCTTTGTATGCAATTCATGTGAACATCATAGAGTAGAAAATATCTTGTTTCTGGATTACTCTCCACAATCTATCAGTAAAAGCATGCTAGGCTGACTCTCCATTGAAGGGCGCATCTTTCTGTCGAAGCGAAATTCGATTCCGAGCATTTTCAATTTTCGATGCGGAAATTAGGGCTTTCTATAGAAGAGGAATTTTTGAGTGATCCTGGCATGGGATTTTTCTCCTCATCAAAACCGAATTTTAGAGACCTAGATCAAGAAATTTGGTTGGGTGAAACTTTGGGAAAGTCAAACCCTAGTTTGACCCCGAGCTAGAAAAACCCTAAATACTAAAACTGCTAAGTTTTGGTACATTCGCTATATCCCGAGATTGAAAAATTTCCAAGATAAAAAAATTGTAGAGGCCAAAGATAAAATCTTGAGTAACACTGTATCCAAAATTCAGCCTCCGATTCACTGTATTCCAGGATATATGATCTCTCCAAGTTAGGGTTCCAACCTCTTCTAGAATTCATCCCTAAACAGGACACCTGGGGAGAATTTCAATATCTTGGGCTACAGAGGTCCAAATGGAGTTACTAAAGGTGTTCCAAAAAGGTCATGGACTGTACTATCCGTGTGCCAAATATCAGACTTAGAAGATGAAACAGTGACACATGGAATTCCATACAACTTCTCTATTCTGAACAGTCCTGTAACAGGTCACCTTGGGAAAAGGATCATAAATACAAAATCGTGAAACCGATTCTGATAAAACCTATGGTGTTGGATCAGAAACATGTCAGGTTACCTCAATACAAAATTTTAGACATAGAGGAGTAGTAATTTCAGAGATATCACAGAAACAGTAATAGGCATTTCTACAGAAGAAATTGGAAAATTAGGGCTTCCTGTTCCGGGAGCTTCCCTCCACTATTTTCAGAAAAGGAGTACATTGGAAAGCTCCATTTGAATAGATCTATCTGTCTATCCAATCAAATCTAAAAGATTCAAAGTTTTGAAAATTAGGGGTTCTGTGACAAACCCTAGATTAGCCAGCTCCGGAACCAGGACAGACACCTCAAAACGGTAAGATCTAATCTTTTGCTATTTCCATTCGAGGTTCTCATTTCAAAGTGATCTATCACATCAGCTTGATGATAAGCTTGGTGAAGTTGGAAAATTCCAAGTATGGAAGTATATGATCTCCCTAAAGAAATTAATTGGACACCTACATGAGTAGAGAGGTTCTAGTTCTAGAGGGAGATGAGGCTCAAAGCCTTACTCAAGAAGAACTTGGTCAAGGCCAAGAAGATCATTGCTGATTCAGTCATGAATCAACTTGTATTACAAGTGTCTCCCCAAAGACACTAAAGATGTTTGATTACTTGGCCAAGATATTTCAAGGGAAGAACATAAATAAGAATATGACTTTGAGAAAATAGTTGAAGGAAGTGAAGATCCAAAATGCAGAGACCATGCAGTCATACTTTACAAGGGTCTCTCAAATCAAAGAACAACTTGAAGCGGTAAGTGAAGAATGCAGAAGCGGTGATGGCCACCTTGAATGGCCTCCAAGGATCATGGGATTATTTCATATGAGGAATGTGTGCCAGAAGGAAGTGATTACTTTCAGTAGACTCCGAGAAGAAGAATAAGCTCAACTCATAAGAAGAGAAGAGAAGATGGAAGCAACTAAAGATCAAGCTCTCACCATCCAAAGAAGATCCCTCAATCGATGGGGAATATGAAGATCTCAACCCTTGAAGAACTTCTTATCCACCTTAGCATTTGGATAAGAAACGATGCTATCATGTATGAAGAAGACGATGAAGTTGAAGGCTCAAGGAGTCTACCCACGAAACAAATAAAGATAAGTATTCAATTGTCATTTCATGATATTGTTTTGTTATGCATTTGTTATATTCAGTTGCTGTATTATGCATGATAGGATGTTTTCATTAATGATAGTATACTACTAATATGCATGTGATGGGTAATTAGCTCATGGTGCTATACAACTCTCCATTGCTACTTATCTAGAATGAAACCTCTTTGCTGACATATTGGATTAGTGCACAATCTCAATGTTGTCCTGGTAGAGATGGAAGGCATCTAGAAAAGTTTCTGTATGGATGAATGTTGTATTGGCTAAAGTAGTTGTATGATCATATATTTATGCATAAGTATTTGCCAAGTATGAATATTCCTTATGAAATGTTCTAACCATACAAATGCATTTGACTTGTAGGAAAGATCGCATACATAATCACCTACAAGCAAAGAAGAATGAAGACTTGTTTCGAAGAACAAGTGACGACAGTTCAAGATAAAGAATAATATGATGAATGCAGCGACATCATTGATGTAGAATATTCCAGCTATGAAGAAGTAACCAAGAAGACCATTTTACGAAGAATGATGTCTAGTATGCAGTATCGAGACCTGAAGAGAAGTTTGTAGTTCCATCATGCAGTAGATGGAAACATCGTGGGATACAAAGCAAGATTCATAGCACGAGGCTTCTCACGAAAAGAAGACATAAACTAAGAAGAGATATTTGTAGCCACTGGAAGTGAAGTCACATGACATGCATAATCATGTGTGCAAATGAAATAAGGCCTTGTATGAGTTCAGAAGACACCCATGGGATAACACATACATGATGAGCTTGATGAATATCTTAACCTTTGCTACAAGGTTGATAAAGGATGACAAGCTCACAGATGGATGTGAGAAGAATGAAAAAGTTCAAAATAGAGGATCTTGGTATCCAATGATCCTAGATCGATACTACTTGTCACTTCAGTATAGATTGTTTCAGTGCATAGAGTGCGGAAGACAGAGGGAGTATGATGCTCTGCTTCAGAGGGAGTGACTGCAGAAGATCCTGAGGTTCGACATGGTACGACAGGATGGATAGATTACTGATGACTCTAGGATTTACTAAGAGTAAAGCGGATTCCAACCTTTGCTTCAAGGTTGAAGGTGGAAGACCAATGATGCTCTTGTTATGTGTCGATGCACTATTTTCTAGGTATGGAGGTGTGTACAATGGAAGTATGCAGTAGAGATCCTGAATAGGTTCAAGATGATGGACTGCATGACCACACCTATGGCATCAAACATGAAGCTATTGAGTGATGCTTCATCAGAGATGGTTGATGCTACGATGTATCATCAGTTGATTGGGTCCTTGATGTACCCGAGACTAGATATTTGCTTTGCTGTGAACACATTGAGACAGGTTCACCTGATGGTTGCAAATCATGCAGGGGTACAGTTGATTATAGGCTCAAGTACGATGCAAATTAAAAGATTAACCTGGAAGGTTATGTTGATTCATATTGGGCAGGCAGTGCCATCGACAGGAAGAGTACTTCAAGGTGTTGCTTCAGTATGGGATCAGGTGTGATCTCTTGGTTTAGCAGGAACTAATCCTGTGTGGCACTAACTACAGCTAAAGCAGAGTATGTTGCAACTTGTTCAGCTAGTTGTGAGGCAGTATGGCCAAGGAAGCTACTGTCTGATTTATTTGATCTCTAGATGGATGCTACTTGTATACATTGTGACAACCAGAGTTGTGTGAAGTTGTCAGAGAATCCAGTGTTCCATGACAAGTCGAAGCACATCAAGATCAAGTATCACTATATCAGGGATATGGTGCAGAGGGGAGCAGTGAAGCTCTAGCATGTTGTGACGGAGGAACATATAGCTGATGTATTAATGAAGCCATTGGTTAGAGTGAAGTTCGAGTACTTCAGGGAGAAGCTTGGTGTTCTCCATATCGAGGTTTTATCCAAGGGAAAGTGATGAGTACCATAGCCATTCTGACATGGTGAGAGGATTGGTTTCTTCCATGACAGATATGAGTGCTGAGATCCATAGCCATTTTGATGAGCAGGTCAGATATAAGGGCTGAGCCATTCTGTCATGGTGAGAAGATTGGTTCCTTCCATGTCAGATGTGAGTGCTAAGCCATTCTGATATGAGTATAGGATTGGTTCCTACATGATCAGATATAAGGGCTATTGCCATTATTGGAATGGAGGAGCCTGGTGAGGTACCAGGAAAACTCAGTTTATGACTGAGGGCCATTCTGGTATGACCGTGAGATTTGTTCTCACATGATCAGATATGAGTGCATGGCCATTCTGATGTGATAGAGAGATGTGTTCCCACTTGATCAGATGTAAGGGCTGAAGCCATTCTGTCATGGCTAAAGGATTAAGTTCCTCCCATGTCAAATCTGAGTGCTAATCCATTCTGACTTAGTGTCAAATATAAGGGCTACCGCCATTGTTTGAATGGAGCTACCTGGTGAGGTACCAGGGATCCTCAGTTTAGGACTGAGAGCCTTTCTGATGCGACTAAGGGATGTGTTCCCACGTGCTTAGATGTAAGTGCAGAGCCTTTCTAATGCGACTGAGGGATGTGTTCCCACGTGCTCAGATGTAAGTGCAGAGCCTTTCTGATGCGAATGAGGGATGTGTTCCCACGTTCTCAGATGTAAGTGCAGAGCCTTTCTGATGCGACTAAGGGATGTGTTCCCATGTGCTCAGATGTAAGTGCATAGCCTTTCTGATGCGACTAAGGGATGTGTTCCCACGTGATCAGATGTAAGTGTAGAGCCTTTCTGATGTGACTGAGGGATGTGTTCCCATGTGCTCAGATGTAAGTGCAGAGCCTTTCTGATGTGATTGAGGGATGTGTTCCCATGTTCTTAGATGTAAGTACAGAGCCTTTCTGGTGTGACTGAGGGATGTTTTCCCATGTGCTCATATGTAAGTGCAGAGCCTTTCTGATGCGACTGAGGGATGTGTTCCCACGTGCTCGGATGTGAGTGCAGAGCCTTTCTGATGCGACTAAGGGATGTGTTCCCACGTGCTCAGATGTAAGTGCAGAGCCTTTCTGATGCAACTGAGGGATGTGTTCCCATGTGCTCAGATGTAAGTGCAAAGGCCTTTCCACAGATGATAGTAGTTTGGGTTCCTATCATGCTGGTGGTTGTAAGTGCTAAGCCATTTCATAGATGATAGTAGTTTGAGTTCCTATCATGCTGGTGAATGTGAGTGCTAGGCCTTTCTGATATGATTATAGGATTGGTTCCTACATGATCATATGTGAGTGATAGGCGTTCCTTTCTGACGAGTAGGTCAGATGTAAGTGCTGGGCAGACCATTCTGACTTAGTGTCAGCACTGAAGAAAGACCTAAATGGAGGCTAGGCCTACAACCAGCATGAAAAAGGGCTGGGTCTCTAGAACTTACTGTGACAAGAAGAATCATGAGATAGCACCAGTGATGATGATCCAGATTGAGTGATGATCCAGATCCAGTGATGATCCAGATCCAGTGATGATGATCCAGATCCAGTGATGATGATCTAGATCAAGTGATGATCTAGATTCGGTGATGATGATCCAGATCGAGTGATGATCTAGATTCAGTGATGATTATCCAGATCGAGTGATGATCTAGATTCAGTGATGATGATCCAGATCGAATGATGATGATCCAGATCAAGTGATGATCCAGATCCAAATGAATATGACTTACAGATGAAGATGACTTGAAGATGAAGATGACTTGAAGATGAAGATGACTTGAATATGACAAAGACCTGACGATGACCTAGATGATACAGAGAATAATACTTGTGCTGATACATTGTGTCGAGAGAATACCTTCCTAGTTAAGAGGGAGTGTTGATGTAATTGTAACTTTGGAATGTATTCACTTGTATTTCTTATCTATTGTAACCCGATGTTCATTCCAGGATGTATTGTAATGTATTTGAGTCATGTCCTACCCCAATGTTTATTTTGGGAATTTTCTATAATGAGAAAGTCATGTCAAGTCATTGTGGGTAACCGTCCTATTGGTCAAGGGTTAAAGTCCCCACAGTTGTGGGGACCTTGGGTTATTAGACTATCCTAGTGAAGTCAACCCTAGGAAAGTCATTGTAAGTGAGGGAAATAGTCCCCACCATTGTGTTACCCTCCTATTGGTCAGAGGAGGCAAAGTCCCCACAAGTGGTGGGGCACTAGGGTTATTAGACACTCCTAGAGATGTCGGCTCTAGTAAGTAATTGTTAAGTGAGGCCGACATGTTGGAGTGCACTTCAAGTGAATGAAAGCATATAAATAGAGAGTGGGCCTCTCTATTTATCTCACTTGCAACAATCACACTCACTCATTGGGGCGCATAAGTGAGAGAGGAGAAGCTCTTTTAGTATGAGAGAGAGGCTGCTGCTGTCGGGAGATCATCTTACTGTTTTCTAGTTTTATTGTTTTGGTGCTGATTCTATCTCTGAGGAAGTTGTGGGGTTTTATCCTTTATGGTTTCCCTGAGGAAAACTCTTTGTGTATCTTGTCTCTTGTGATGTGCTTATGTTTTATTACTGTGCTTGTTATTCTCTCAGTGAAAAGATCCTAAGATCATAATGCTAGCTTATATGATGAAAAACTAACAGGAATTGGAGGTGATGACCCTGATTTGGATCCTTTGATTTATGATATTAGTGAACAGAAAAAATTAGATGATGAATCAGAACTTGAAGTACAAAATCATCTCCCAACTTGGGCCTGATAGATACTCTACTACGCAGGTGATAACATTGGAAATCCTGATGATCCAAGGAGAACGTGGTCTAATTTCCAAAGAGCAGGTATAGCGCTCTCTTGTTCTAATGCTTTGCTGTCCAAATATTGTTATTTAATGATAATTTCAGATCCTAAGTCTTATTACCATGCTCGAAAGGATCCGAGATGACAAGCTACCATGGATGAAGAGATGAATTCCCTTCATAAAAACACTACTTGGGAGCTAGTTTCTCTTCCTCTGGGGAGGAAATTGGTTCAATGCAAGTGGGTGTTTTAGACTAAGGTTTATGTTGATGGAAAAACCTGAAAATATAAGGCAATTTTGATAGCAAAATTTTTCTCCCAGGTCCAAGGTGTGGACTACCATGAGACTTTTGCATCGGTTGCAAAAATAGACTCCATCCGCCTAGTTTTGGCAATTTCTGCATCTAAGCACTGGGAAGTGCATAATATGGATATTAAGTATGCTTTTATACATGGAGATTTTCATGAGGAGATATACATGAAGCAGCCCGAGGGATACATTTCTGATCCATATTTGGTTTGCAAACTAAAGAATTCACTATATAGGTTAAAATAGGCCCCAAGAGAGTGGTATTCTAAGATGGATGCCTTTCTTCTCTCGCAAAACTTCCAAAGGTGTAAATCAGATCCAAATGTGTATATACATCAGTATGATGGTAATTTGATTATTATTTTTTTATATGTTGATGACTTACTGATTACAGGTAGCACATTTGCTTCTATTTCAGTTATCAAAACTGCTCTCCACAATGCATTTGAAATGAGCGATTTCGGGCTCTTGAAACAATTTTTGGGGCTCGAAATTGAGAAAAATATTGATGGGATAATGGTCACTCAGTAAAAATACATATCAGACCTATTATTCAAGTTCAACATGGCTGAATGTAAGGCTGATCCATTCCCTTTCCTTTCAGGGATCAACCTTGAAGAAGGAAAAATCACACCTCCCATGGATTGCACTATTTTTCGACAACTAATAGGTAGCTTGCTCTACTTGACTCATTCTCAGCATGATATTTGTTATGCCATGAATGTTGTGTCAAGATAAATGCAGCAGCATCATGATATTCATTGGAAGTCAGCCCATAGGATCCTCCAGTATATTCACAGAACCAAGACCTATGACATTCACTATGATGCAGACTTCGAGCTAGAGCTGGTTGGTTTCATAGATTCCAATTGGGTGGGTGATTCTATTGATCAAAATTATACTTCCAGATATGTATTCATGTTTGGTGGTGGCCCCATTTTCTGGTATATCAAAAAGCAGGCCGCCATAGCATTGTCTTCAACAGAGGTCGAGTACCGAGGAGTGATGAATGCTTGCATCCAAGCTGTTTGGTTGCAAGGCATTCTTTCAGAGTTTGATCTTGGTAGTACTTTGTCCACTGTCCTCTTTTGTGACAATCAAAGTGCTATTAAAATATCCATAGATCCAGTTACCAGGAAGAGGACCAAGCATGTAGAGATACACATGCACTATATCAGGGAATTAGTGCATGACAGGACCATCATTCTGCAATACTATTCTAGTGATGAGCAGATTGCAGACATCTTCACCAAGAGATTTTCAGAAAATAAGTTCACCTACATCCGTTCATTGTTGGGGGTGAGTTCATAAGGGTGATTAGACTAATTTCAGTGTTAAGCTTGAGGGGGGGTTTTTCCCACTAGGTTTTCCCTCTTTCCTCACTTAGATTTATTTTT
Source organism: Pseudotsuga menziesii (assembly GCA_001517045.1). Lineage (NCBI taxonomy): Eukaryota > Viridiplantae > Streptophyta > Pinopsida > Pinales > Pinaceae > Pseudotsuga > Pseudotsuga menziesii. The sequence continues at coordinate 60,535 of LPNX010585340.1, forward strand.
TAGCATAGTTTGAGTTACATTATTGTATAGGGTGACCTATGGCCTTTGTTGTTGGGGGCCTAGAATTTCATTCATTTTATTTTTACTCCTCCTAAGTATAGCTTAAGGGGGGCTGTTGGAGTCATTTACTCAACATGCACACTTAATTTGGTCAATTTGGCCTTGTTAAACCACTATCCTAAGTTTAATTGACTTAATCGGCATGAGATGAGCAATCTATCATGCCGATTAAGTCAATTAAACTTAGGATAGTGGTTTAACAAGGACAAATTGACCAAATTAAGTGTGCATGTTGGGTAAATGACTCCAACATTAATAGCCATCCTGTTACAAAAAGTGAATGAAGATGTGGTTATGGATTTCTTGCAAGATAATATTATGACTAGGTTTGGGGTTCCAATTTCCCTGGTTTTTTATAATGATTCCTATTTTTCATCTATTAAAATGGCTGCATTTGCAAATGAGAAAGGGATTAAATTACATTATTCTGCTAACTATTATCCACAAGGTAATGGTCTAGCAGAATCTACAAATAAAAATCTCATTAGGATTTTGAAGAAAACAGTCATAGAAAATCAAAGAAGTTGGCACATAGCTCTCCCTAATGCATTATGGGTCGATCGAGTCACACCAAAGAATTCCTTAGGTATGTCACCCTATACTCTAGTCTATGGGAAAGAAGCTATCCTACCTCCCAATATTCTGTTGCCATCCTCTCAACTAGCCGAAGATTCTAAAGGAACTGACAATGAAGTTATGCAAATCTGAATCAATAATCTGCTAAAGTTGGAGGAGCCTAGATCCAAATCAAAAGAAAGGTTTAAATACCAACAAGAAATAGTGAAGAGATGGTTTGATAAACACAAAGCCGGAAAGAAGGAATTTGAAGTATGTGATTTGGTTCTTAAATGGGATCACTCGCATGATGAGAAGGGAAAGCACACTAAATTTCAGCAATTATGGATAGGCCCTTTTTAGATTGCAGTGAAGTTAGGCCCCTCAACCTATAAATTGCAAGATTTACAGGGGTGGAAAGAGAACTTACCGGTCAATGGTTTAGTTCTCAAACCATATTTTTTGTAATGTAGTTTGAGTTTTTCTTTGTACATAAATAAAATGTTTGATTGGTTTCAGCCTTGTTTTTTTTTAGATTAGTTTTGCTTGATTTACAAATTTTATTTTCTTAGAGTTTGATTTCTTGTATTTTTGTTTGCTTTACCTTATGTTTTCAATAAACCAGCATAACCTTTGGCTTTGGAGTTCATTAGAGTTCTGGATAAATTGAAAAAATCTTTTGACTAAAGACTGCTTGCTATTTGCACATACATCATGCTTAAGGATCCTTTAAGATTAGCAGATAATTTGAATAGATTTTGAACACATTGAAGTCATTTTTAATCCTTATAGAATAACTAAGGCCAGAAAAGTCCAGAATACTATTTTGAGGCTCCATTCACTTCACACTAAAGTCTGTCCTAGGAAGCTAACAACAAAAGACCCATGGAAAGGAAGCGGGGTGAACAGTTGTATGGTATTTAAAATGATCCCATGCCACAAATAAAAGTCAAAGGGTAAAAAGAGTCAAATATCCCAGAAAGAAAACATATATCAAAAGACATACTGAATAAAATCAGTTTGGATAAGATTGGTCAAAGGATCTTCTCCGTCCGTGAGCTGAAAGAAAAATATCTCTCACACAAAAGGGCACTATGGATGGAAGAACCTAAACCAAATTTCAAATGAAGAAAGCAATCTGGGAAGACTCAAAAGGACAACAGTCCAAAAGCATCAAAAGAATGCAAAATGGCATGGGAATGAGGAACAAATGAATATATCTGTTCCCACCCTGTTACAATCCTGTTATAATACCCCCAGTTTTGACCCCAGTTGCATTAAAAGATACATGATGTATATATTGTAATTAATCATGGTGTGGAGCTAAAGGCAAAAGCCCCACCATAAATTTTGTTGTGTTATGTTTCGGCAATTGGGATCGTTGCCGATGGTATATCGTGCTATCCGGCACATAATAGTTTTGGCATCAATGTAAATATGCACATTAATTAAAATGAACCTACAACCAGCTATGATGGTGCAACGTTAATGAAAAGGTCACAATTTCCTAAGGATAAGGAGGGGGAATCGTTGAATTTTGGGCCTATGGGGAAAATCCATGTGTCAACCACCCCTTTAAACTTGTGCTGTCTGTTAGTTGAGAGTAGTTATTGCTGAGTAGTGGTGGGTGTGATAGGACTCTCAGTCCTTGCCCACATGCCCACTCCCCCAGCAGACTCGTCCTCTTCACATTGTTTGGGGCAGAAGAAAACACTCTTTCCACTCTCCTGAGTTTTGGGGGGGGTCTTGCTCATTCTCATGGGGGAGACATTTGGCTTCCTCACATGCACCATTTGGGGGATTCACCATCGTTTGTTCATCTCACGCAGGGAGCTGGAGAAAGGGGAATTGTCTCATGATTTTCCTGTGCAGAATCCATTGACGCTCAGGGACTATGTGTATGTGTGTTACCCTCATGGATTTGTGGTATGTGTACGGCCATTTTTCCCCTGTCCAAGATTGAGAATCGGACTTCTCTACCATTTTGGGACTGTGTAACGTTTCCGTCACTTCATTGTTGAGCTGAGACTGTGGTTCTTTCCCTGATTTGGTGGTTTGCTATGGTTTTCCCTCCCCATTGTTTGTGGCTGTGGTCTCTTTCACATTTTGAGCTGCTGTAGGTTGAAATTGAGTTGTTTTGGCCACAATAGGGCCAAGAACGACTCAATATTTTGGTTTCCCCTATCCAAGCTGTGAATAGCTTGTTTTATTGCGGGTATGCAGGGGTTGGTCTTCGGACTGTGTGGAGTGGGATTGAAAGCTGAGGATGCTTGAGAAACCTAGGTTTGGGAGCCACACAGAGAGAGTTAGATGGCTGGCTTCCTTCTCCATAACCACAGAGGAGAATTGGTAAGGGAAGTCAGGGCTTGAGGGACTGTGAAGCAGAGAAGGGACCGATTCCTGGTGTCGGGTGTATGTGGGTGTCTTAGAAGTTAGGCTAGCTCCAGTGTAGACGTCCTTAGCTCTTCCATGAGCGTGCCAGTTTAGCATTCAGCCTTTCCTAGCTCCTTGACATCCTGATAAACCCAACTGTGTTGACTTGGCTATTTTGTGTAACCTTGGCTATGTGTAAGCCTGCTTTGACGCTTATTCCTTGGGGAATCATGCCCATCTCGGGGGTGGCAGTGTTCCTAAGAGATTGATGAGCACGCTGGCCTATGGTTGGGTGGAACGTTGCAGCAACGTAGCTGGTTGCGAGATGATTTCTTATAAGATGAGTATTATTGTCCTTTTTGCTTCTACAATTACATTTACTGTTTCATGAATCATGATGAACATGTTGATGCTTGAATGTATATGTTTGCTTCCGCTATATGTTGGTTAACTATGCATCCTTGTATGTTTTATGCATATTAGCATGTTTTATGTTTTAAGCATTTTATATTAGCATTATATGTATGTTCATCTTCATGGGGATATTTTCCTGGAGGTTTTTGATGGTTTGGTAGCGTCCTCTTCACCGATCGGAAGGTTGGGGACATTACAGTGTGGTGTCAGAGTAGAGGTTGCAGCATGGGCCTGAATGGGCCATGAAGATGCAGTGACAGAGCCATCATTGCGGCATTGGGCCTCAGAGGGCCATGAAGAATTAGCTAGTAGAGGCAAGTTTCCCTTCTTCCTAGCAGAGATCAGAATTGTGATAGAAAATTTTCTTGAAAAATTTTGTTGAAAAGAAAAACAAAATTTTTCTAAGTGTCGAGCCATCGGGTCATCGGAGAACTAAGTGGAAAGCTTCCTCGAGACATCAAAAAGCATAGTTGGAAGGCCATCTGACAAGGGGTAGGTGGAAAATAATTTCTTAAAAATTTCTAAGTGACAGACCATCGGTGCATCAGAAGACTTAGTGGGAGGCCCTTTCGATGCAGCGAACATATTAGTTTATCGGATGTCCGATACAGACCCCGGCCATCGACGAAGTTTTGTTGTTTGGATCTGCGCCAATTAGCTGATCGTGCAAACGACATAGAGATCGGAGTAAATTAGTTGTTGGAGGTGCCAATACATCGACAGAGGATAGAAGACTGAAGCATCGACCCGTTAGTCCGAAAAACCTCCGATAAAGACCTTGACATTGGTGAAAGTTAGAAGATGAGGGTGCCGATACGCCAGCGGCAGAAAGGAGAAGGATAGCTGATGGCATAGCCGCAATGTTGGTGGAAATTAGACGTGGAAAACATTGAAATGTCGGCCCTTTTATATGGAAAGGCTTTCGATGCTGTTGGCTGAAAATAGATGACGCAGGTGTTGATACGTCAGCAGAAGAAAGTAGAAAGAGAATTTTTTTTTTGAAAATTTCTCTAAGTATGGAATTCATCGATGAAAATTACAGGATGAGGGTGCCGATGATGAAGGGTTTCAGAAGAAAATAGTTGAAGGTGGAGCCACAGTTTCAGTGGAGATCTCCCAAAGACCACCGAAACATCGGTGAAACTTAGTTGTTTGAGGAGGTGATGCAAGAAAGGAAATTTTCCAAAATTTCTAAGTGATGGAACCATCGACAAAATTTAGAGGTTTGGGTCACCGATGCGGTGGAAAAGTTTGTTGTTTGAGCTGCCAACACATCGGAGGAGAATAGAAGATGGGATCACCGATACAGCGGAGAAGATTAAAGGATCAAGCCACCGATGAATGACATTGGAAAAAGTTAGAAGATTCGACTGCCGAAACGTCGGCGGAAAATAGGTGATGGAGTCGATACGTCAAAAAATATTAGCGGTTCAGACTGCCGACACGACGGAAGAAATTAGTTGATGGGTCCACCGATGTGTTGGGAGGATTTAGTGGTCTTGAGCACCGATGGAAGTCAGAAGAGTTAGTGGGTCTGTTGACTGCCATTGCGGAAGACTATGGGACTAACTGTCTGATGAGCGAGTGGTTAGTTGTTCTGATCGCCAATGCCGTAGTGAGTAACTTTCCCGATCGTCGACACAGAGTGGATAGAGCTTCTGACAGCCAACAGAGTTACAGTCTGTTGAAACCATAGTGAGTTTGATTTCCGCCATTGCGGATTCCTAAGGAGTTATCCACCCGATGGATAGTGCCCCAGATCATCGCTACTGTGTCCTAGTTTGTGTCATTGCTGATGCCGTAGGGGATAACAGTTTCGAATACCGACACACAACAGACCTTCGCCCCGTCGATAAGTGGTCCAGAAGGCTTACATCAGAAAAATATAATCGATGGAACTACTGACACAATGGAAGATGTTAGTTGTTAGGGCAGCTGATGAGCGTCGGAGGAAATTGTTGATTTGATCGCCGAAGTGTCAGAAATTTAGTTGGAAAGAGATCCGATTGGGAAAAAGGAATTTTTGGGATTTTCAAGTGGGATTTTTCAGAGATTTCAGTAGTTTTTCAATGAAATTCTTAGTAGTCTTTCAGCAGCTTCAGGGCTAAAAAAAAAAACCTAGGTGGCTGAAGTTAGCTTTCTAGATCAAAATACAGTTGTGTGTTTTGTCTAAAATTGATGAAAATCATCATTTTAGAAGTGGCGTGGTCTTCACACCCGAGGTTAGAATGAAGCATGGGGATAGGTGTTGGAAAGCTTATCCAGCGGGGAACAAGGAGGAGTCACTAGAATTTGGATGCAGAGCAGCAAAGTACTAGTGATTGCTTGAAAAAGAAATGTGCTGCTGTCAATATGGACAATCTGGGAATTGCATGCCTAGAGGTAGCAAGACCATAAAGTCAAACCAATTGTTGTGTGGAAGAGGATTTCCATGCAAAGATGAGGGACTTGAAAAGGGAAATTTCCTTAAACCTTGTCTTGTTAACTATATTATGTTTTATAAGTTTTATACATAAAATGTATGAGGATATGCCTTGCATGCATAGGATATTACAGGTTGGTAAAAATAGTAAGAATCATACATTTATAATGAACCATTAATGGTAAATATTGCATTGGTGTTGACAGTAGTGGAAAAACTAACAACAACCTGGGCATGGCTGAATATGTTGCTGATGCTGATGAATGTGACCAGCGACCCTATGAAGAAAGGGATAAGGAAACAAAACTAGGATCAAAAGTTGGTGAGCAACTTCTGCAATCTCCTGCAAGAGACCAACCAAACTGGTAATGTCAAGGGTGTAAGTGGGATCCATGTAGGTAATGGTTTAATTATGACAATTGCATAGGGTGGTGAAAGCAAGAGGTCTCATACCATGTGGGTATTTTAAATTTATACTACATTCATATAGAAATGTATCATGCCTGTATATGCTGTTATGAGCTTAGTAGCCCAAAGAAAGTAAGTATTGATGGTCTTGATTATAGTAATGCATCCTATATGAAGTAGTCATGGTTAGGCCATGCATGGTATGTTTGAATGCACAGTATTCCTGAATCAATGCAAGGTAGCATTGAGTGGATATGCATTAAAATATTTTATAAATCTTGTAGTTATGCATTGAATGGATGCATATGAAAAGTCTGAGTAAATGTTGTAGATATGCATACATAAGTATGGGTGCAAATGTTGTGATGCATTGCATGAATGCATCGAGATAGTGCATGTGTTATTATGAATAACTAATGGCTGAAATGATGAATTGATGACAATTCTGGAACCATTTCAAGAACTGATGTGAATGCAGGATAGTAAGTGCATGAAGAGGGTAGTCATGATCAATTGGCTGCCGGAAACGCTCTATGGAAGGGCAAGGTGGTACAAATGATACGCTTGTGAAGTAAGAAGTATCTAAACCTTTCATTTAAATTGCATAAATGAGGAGAATGTACCTTGTGATTTAAAGTACGATAATGATTCACAAAGTGAACAAGTTTGGTGATATTAATATGCTAACGACTGGAAGTATTTGAATTCTAGGGTTGTGAAAATGCTTCAGTGATTGTTGCAGCAATGAAAAAGTTATATGTAGCAAGACTTACCAAGTGTTTGGCTGACTAAGGTTCAGGTTTTGGGTAGATTAATTGGGGCATGGTAATGAGGGTAAGACCATGACAAAGACTGAAATCTACCATGTGAAAGAGCCAAACCTCATGAGAAGAGTCTCATGGTTGTGAAAATAGTTTGTATGCTGAATGAAATGTCACTTTAAATTTGTAAATTTCAGATTTGAGAAATTGTTGACAACTACTAATAACTATTGGCTTGCATAGAATTGTGTCAGGAGGATGCATTGTAAGTGGGTGTTCATGTGATGCTAGTGAGCATAACATTATAATGGGAATAGTGGTGCTTCTTACAAGAGACCCACCAATGAGGATCACCTCATTTCTAAGCAAATCAATTCCTGTAGTAGACAAAATCCTATTGAATTTAATTACTAATGGCATTGCTTGGTTATGGAACAATCAATTTGGATTGTATTATTAGATAATGATTGACTGTTTGGATACTTGATGAATGTTCCAGGGGTACACCTTGCAGGAAGACCATGTGTGATGGCCTGAAGGAGCCAAACTTTATGGGGAGGTTTTCCCCTATCTTGGAAATGGGTTTCAGGTGAAACTCCATTGGACATTTGGAAATGTCTCATCTGCACTACATGTTTGGTAAGCAACATGAGTGAGATGGTATAGGTTATGTCGGTAATACATGTGTGGATATGAAATGTAAAAAGGAGTTGAGATGGAAAGCCAAGGGACTGTCAACTCAGAGAAGGGAGCCCCCATTCCTCCTTAATGAAAGGATACTACATCTACAAATGGATAAGTGTTCTGTGACCCTAGCTAAGAATATGCATGTAAAATTGATTAATTCCATATGCAAAGCATGTTTGATTTTATTTCCACTATGAGAGATTGCTTGAGTATGAATAGGGCCTACATATCTCACACCGGAAAGGGGTGTACACTTTTCCAATGTTGGGTCATGAAAGGGTTTTCAATATTGATTACACCCTAGGGAGTGGACGCACTCTTGGTGTCTCAATACTTGATAGTGAATGATGCGAAATATGATTACAGTTTTAGAGCAATAACGCTGATGAGTTTGCTTATATTGCTTGTGTTTTCAGGCTAAACAAAGGCGGTATGATAAACCCAACTATAGGTTGGCTTGACTATGTAATTATTTGATGTTGTGGAATTTATGGGAATTGTGTTTGGTTAGACATTAATTAATTGATGCTATGGAAATTGTGGGAATGTTATAGTTAGCTGGCTTGGCTGAGTAGCTTGATAAACCCAATAGTGTATTGGCTTGATTGGCTACAGCCTGATAAACCCAATTATATATTGGCTTGGCTGGACAGTTTGATAAACCTAACTATAGGTTGGCTTGACTGTGCTTGATATATATAAAAGGATGTTGTGAAGCAGCCTGCGTGTTGACCTAACATCCAATTCCATAGGCAATCCCAAGGCTTGCAAAGTGAAGCAGGATCCTGTGGACCAGAAAGGAAATGCACAATACAGATAAGTATTGGCTTATTTTGCAATTTCTTGCTTATAAATATACATGTGTATATGATTTGGTTATGATATTCTAATCTCTTGTTTAAGAGATAAAAAAAAAACCATTGAGAATAAACTAAACATATGAATCTATTCAATGTTTGAATATAGGTATTGCTAGAAGCGAGGACTATGAGAGCATCCTAGGGGTGCATGTGGACATGTGATTGTCCTAAAGAGTTCAGAATGAGTAGTAATGAAAAAGGTGCTAGTGAGACTGTGAAGGTCCTAGCAGCCGAGACAAACCATGTGGGGAGGCTCCATGGTTGAGAGGTTTGAAATAGACCGAAGACACTAAGTGTCATGACCAAGAGGGATTGGTCCAACATTCACGGTGAAGTGAAAGAAGCTGAGAGCATGAAAACCACAGTGGTGGTGTGGGTTCTAGGATGGAACAAGACAAAGAGGGGAAAACTCTTGCTGCTCTCTCTTTCCTTTTTGATTATATATATATATATATATATGTATCTATATCTATATCTATCTATCTATCTATATACTTATGCATTGTGAAAACAAAATATTGTTGAATGCATGTATGGCTGAAAATAGAATGTGTGTATTTGCTTAAAGTAAATTGTGAATGCTGGAATAGTTAATTCCCCGCCCAAGAATGGACATGAATGAGCTCATGTGCCTGCTAGGAGGGCATGAAAAATATGAAAGTCTCCTTGATGAGACTTGGACTGTCATGCCAATTGGGCAATTAATTGACTGATTTTAATGCCTATATTATGCTTGGTCTAACAGAATTTCAATAATGCATTTCACAGGTGAGAAAAGTGAAATCCAGTCATGCACATTGATCATGGCAGTAGACCAAAAGCTGTTGGAATTGGCTGGAAGTCTCCTTCAAACAATTGCCAAGACCTAAGAAAGTCTTGGAGAGATGCTCAAGATACAGAAGAGGTGGAATGAGATGAACCACCAGATTTTGCAAGACTCTATTTGTTTGCAAAAGGAGGTAAAAAGCCTTCTGGGATAAATCTGTAAAGGAAAGGAAAGTGGATCAATGATGGGACATTCATCCAAGCGAACCATTAAGAAGCATTCCAGGCATGAAGACTCAAAGGAGATTGAGCAGGTAAAGATGAAGCAGCCAATGAAATGTTGGAAATGCGGAGGACATCATTACTGCTGGGACTACCCAATGAGGGAACATAAAGAGGGTAGCAGCCACAAAGTTCCTAGACTTGGGGATGAGTCGAGAGCTGAGAACTAGCAATAGAAGCTCGTGGAAGCCGAGGGGCTTGGTCCTAAACGTTCAAGTAAATAATTGAACATGGGACAGATCTGCAAAATTTTGAAATTTTGGATGTGCAAATTGTATATGTATTCCTATGTATTGGAACACTGAGGATGGTGTTATTCCAAGGGGGAGGGGATTGTAATACCCCCAGTTTTGAACCCAATTGCATTAAAAAATACATGATGTATATATTGTAATTAATCTTGGTGTGGAGCTAAAGGAAAATGCCCCACCATCGATTTTGTTGTGTTATGTTTCGGCAATTGGGATCGTTGCCGATGGTATATTGTGCTATCTGGCACATAATATTTTTGGTATCATGTAAATATGCACATTAATTAAAATGAACCTACAGCCGGCTACAATGGTGCAATGTTAATGAAAAAGGCATGATTTCCTAAGGATAAGGAGGGGGAATTGTTGAACTTTGGGCCTATGGGGAAAAGCCATGTGTCAACCACGCATTTAAACTTATGTTGTTTGTTAGTTGGGAGCAGTTATTGCTGAGTAGTGGTGGGTGTGGTAGGACTGTCAGTCCTTTCCCATGTGCCCACTCCCCCAGTAGACTCTTCCTCTTCACATCGCGTGGGGTAGAAGAAAACACTCTTTCCACTCTCCCAAGTTTTTTTTTGGGGGGGGTCTTTCTCATTCTCATGGGGGAGACATTCGACTTCCTCACATGCACCGTTTGGGGGATTCTCAATCGTTTTTTCATCTCACACAGGGAGCTGGAGAAAGGGGAATTGTCTCATGATTTTCCTGTGCAGAAGCCATTCACACTCAGGGACTATTTGTATGTGTGTTACCCTCACAGATTTTTGGTCTGCGTACCTATTTTCCCCTTATACAGGATTGAGAATCGGACTTCTCTCCCATTTTGGGACTATGTAATGTTTCCATCACTTCATTGTTGAGTTGAGACTATGGTTCTTTCCATGATTTGGTAGTTTGTTGTGGTTTTCCCTCCCCATTTTTTGTGGCTGTGGTCTCTTTCATGTTTTGAGCTGTTATAGGTTGACATTGAGTTGTTTTGGCCATGATAGGGCCAAGAACGATTCAGGATTTTGGTTTCCCCTGTCCCAGCTATGAATATCTTGTTTTACTACAGGTATGCAGGGGTTGGTCTTCAGACTGTGTGGAGTAGGATCGAAAGCTAGGGATACTTGAGAAACTTGGGTTTGGGAGCCACATAGAGAGAGTTATAAGGATGGATCCCTTCTCCACAACCCTGGAAGAGCACTGGTAAGGGAAGCCAGGGCTTGAGGGACTGTGAAGTAGAGAAGGGACTAATTCCTGGTGTCGGGTGTGTGTGGGTGTCTTAGAAGTTAGGCTAGATCCGGTGTAGATGTCCTTAGCTCTTCCATGAGCACGCTAGTTTAGAATTCAACCTTTCCTAGCTCCTTGATGACCTGATAAACCCAGCTGTGTTGACTTGGCTGTTTTTTGTAACCTTGGCTATGTGTAAGCCTGCTTTGACCCTTATTCCTTGGGGAATCATGCCTAGCTCGAGGGTGGTAGTGTTGCTAAGATATTGATGAGAACGCTGGCCTATGGTTGGGTGGAACGTTACAGCAACGTAGCTGGTTGTGGGACAATTTCTTACAAGATGAGTATTCTTGTCCTATTTGCTTCTGCAATTACATTTACTGTTTCATGAATCATGATGAACATGTTGATGCTTGAATGTATATGTTTTCTTCTGCTGTATGTTGAGTAACTATGCATCCTTATATGTTTTATGCATCTTAGCATGTTTTATGTTTTAAGCATTTTATATCAGCATTATATGTATGTTCATCTTCATGGGGCTATTTGCCCAGAGGTTTTTTATGGTTTGGTAGCGTCTTCTTCATCGGTCGGAGGGTCGGGGACATGACACCTGTGGTGTCTAAGTTGGAAGCAATCCGAAGACAAAAGTAAAATAAAATTCATATCTTGGCCTCAGAAGAGTTATTGAGACTATGAAATCCTAGTTCTCTTATCCCATTGGACCATAATCAATGTGAAAAGTTCATAAATATTGTCTTCTAGAAAATCTAGGCATCTTAAAGGAATATGATAAAATGGTGTAACAAGAAACTTTAAAGAAGTTTTTGTTTCAATAGTCAGTTGTTCAGAGATTTGTGTCCACCAGTTAGTCGCCAATTGTTGCCATTGCAACATTTCCAAAAAATATTTTTTGGCCCCTTTGAAAATCTTAGTCTTTTCTCCTCAATTTGATTAATTTTGATTGTCAGCTTCCGGCTTGTCTATCCATTATAAAGTTTCCAAAATTTTCATTTTTCACTAAGGGAGAAAGTTATTTTGACCCGCAGCAGTAGATGACTTCCCAGTTTCGAGCCGCTACGACGGATTCTTCTTTATTTTTGAGCCGCAACATCGGGCTCATTTATAATTTGCAAGCTGCTACGATGGTATGATTTCTTTCTTTCTTTCTTGTAGAGGATGAATTTTTTAGTCCCCGAGAGATGCTATGGTAGACATTTCCCATAGTGTGAGCTGCTACGGTGAGCCATTTCCAAATTTCAAGCCGCTATGGCAGGCATGCTCCTTGTTTCACCACCACTGAAGTAGAAGGATTTTCATGATTGGGGTGCTATAGAGGGTACTTTTCTGTTTTGTGCGTCGTTGTCAATTTACTCCCGCTATGATATAGGAGGATATTGGTGGCCACCCACCTATTCCTCTTGGACCCCCACCATTGTTTCTTTTAGTTTTCCGGTTTCCTTAATTGTAGCACAATTTACTATTTTGGGCAGTTTTCAGATCCTAAACTTTCGGAGCCGTTTTGAGGCCCTAAACGACGTTTTTTTGGCATCGAATGGTCGGGAAAATATGAGTCCATTTCAAACTTAATATTTGTTGTTCATGGATGTATTCCTTAAACAGATCTTTCTAATGATATATCATGCGTGTAAAATGGAGGTAGTATGCTAAAGTTATGACCCCGAGAAATTGATGTACCAAGTTACCCAACGGGGCCCACATTAAGGCATTTCACCTCCTAGGGTTAGGTTTTTGGATGTGTAGGGTTTCCATTGTTTCTCAATAATATATAGGCATTTGAGCCTCATTGTAACATAGAGTTCAGAGGCATGTAGCCACCACATCTCTTCTCAGAGATAAGCTACCAGCACTCTAGTTAGTTTATTTCCATTCTGTATGTAAACAGGTTTCAGTTATTGATTAATGAAATGAAGTGTTATTTCCACTACATTTTTGTTTCTATGGTTATTTGTGTATTCTGTTGCGTTCCTGCATAAATCTGGATCACGCTACGATGGAAAGCTTTGTAATTCACGCCTGCTAGGGCGGCGCACTTCACGGTTAGTTTTTATTTTGACCTCTGGGAGCCACTACGATGGGAGATTCATCCAGTTTGACCCACTACAGTGGGTGGTTCTGCAATTTTGTTACGAAGGTGTTGTCCGATGCGCTATCGCTATGGCAGAGGCATTTTCATGTTAACATCTGATTATAGTGGGGCCTACCTTTGCAGAGGATTGTTGAGTTTGGAGCTGCTATTTTGGATGCATTTTTGTTTTCTTTTCAATGTGGTTGTTTCCACCGAGCCACAAAGAGATTGCGTGGGGATTGTGATTTGTGAGGCGCTGTTGTGGATGGATTAGGATGTTTGAGTCGCCGTGTCGGGGTGTTTCCTGTGATAACTTATGTTTTTTGGCCTGCGATTAGTTGGCGCTAATGGTGTTTTGGGTTTGCACGTGCAAGTAAATTAGAAGTTTTTAAGCCCGAAACGCCTATTTATTTGCTCATTTCGAAGTCTTTCACCATTTTTTTTACGGAGTCGTTTTGATTTTGGAGAACATTTTTTATTCAAGGCTTACTGTGTGGATTCTTCGGTGGAGCTCATGTGGCTCGTGCTCGTTAGTCATTCTCAGTTGCATGGCAAATTTTTTGACCAGACAGATAGGTTTATAACCCCTTTTTTCTAGTGAATGATTTGTTAAGGTTTGTAAGTTGTCCGTCATTGATGGTGGGTTAGGTTTTTGGCCAGGTATATAAGGGGGTTTTAGTTCCTGTTTTATTTTAGGTCAGGCTGTCATATTTTATGTTTTCCCTAGTAGTAACCCAAGCCTTATGCATGTTCAGAGGCATTTTTCTCCCAGTTGGTGAGGTTAGTGATGAGTTCTCGAGAAGCCAAGCAAGGCACAGGTATGAAGCTAGTCAACCGCTCATGCATGGACATTGGTATGGGCTGCGGTTTCCTCTTTCTATGCAGATCCCATAGGTGGAAAATCCTTAGGTATCGACCGTGTGATTTGTGGCATTGGTTTTACCCTAGGGCATCGCCGCCATTTTTGTTTCTTTGAAGCTTTGTTTCGCCTGTGAGAGAGAGTGTCTGGGGTTGAGTGGGGGTTTTTGCTGATAAAGGAAGAGCAGGGGTTTTCGATAGTGCTTGCCCATATCTTGTATAGTTTTTCTAGTCGTAGCCCTGACCCGTACCTTGTATTGTTGGTTTTAATGGATGAAACTAACAGGGTAAGGAAACTTTAGGTTTTTATGCTGCGGTGATGTATACAAATGTTGTTGTTTCACTTACATTGATCATAATTATTTCAAATATGAATGCTAAGACAAATCTGTTTTTACAGGTACCACTCACTGCAGAAATTATGACAAAGAAACAAAGGAAGAGGCTTAAGGTTGTTGATTACGATTCTGACACAGAAGATGCAGAGGTATCGACGGTGGTAAGGACTAAAATAGTGTATGAAGACACTAAAGCAATTATAGGAACAAAGCATGAGCTAAAATGGGGTCAGATCTACCCCATGATGGTTGAAGGGAAAGTTCCAGAAACTGGTTTGGGAGACCTGGTTCTGTATGAGAACATATTGAGGTCTGGGTTAACTAAGATAGAAACCATGCAATATTTTTCCCTATGCAGAGGTCATTGGATGGCTTTTGCCCAAGATAGACATAGTGGGAATGATGATAAATGATGAGAAGGGTCAGCCTATGGCATCTTTTGCACCTGCGTTCATTTCGATAGCCTATAGTCTACTGGAAAAGGAGGTAAGTGTAACAACAAAATGGGTCCTAAGTCTGAAGTTTGATTATACAACCAATGCAAAGAAGATGGTGGCCGAGGGGAATAATTTCATACATAAATAGTAAGGAGAATATTAGATGACCCATATTCGAGCCCCATTCAAGATAATAGCCTTATTATTGAGCAAGCTATATGGTAGGGCTAATGGTAATATCTATAATGTAGATTGGTTGACCCTCATGTACTATGTGGCCATGGAGGGAACAATTTTTAACTGGGAAGATATAGCTACTAGGAACTTGGCCAAATATGTCAACTAAGCTCAGGAAGGCCATAAGTAGAGAAAATCAAAGTTTTTCATGTCATCTTTTTTGATAGATTGCATACTCTTTAGACACAGGTTTGAGAAGCTCAACTATGTATGGAAGGAGGGGAGGGACCCTATATATGTTGCATACCAGATTTTGGGAGCCCATAAATATCATAACCACTACCAATTAATATGTGAAGAATTCATCAGAACCCTGTATAAATTAATCTTTTTAGAAGACTGTCCATGTTTGTCAGAAGGAGCTGTAGAATCCATAAAATAATATGGAGATTATTTTTTCACCAAAGATGGCATGTATCTGAGAATGTATGGAGGCACCAAAGCACCCTAACTACTGCCCAAGTATGCAACAGACTACATAGTGATTAAGGAGGCAGTTAGACAAGTATTCCTAGATGGTTTTAGGAATCATTTATTTGATATAAATAAATTTGTATTCCCACCTGTACCTTTCTATGTAGGAAGCTACAAGTTTAATGGGGTAAAGAGTGCTCCATATTTTGTTAAAGAGATGGAAATATTTCATTTTGGAGAAGTGAGCTTCCATAGAAATGACTCTCAAGGAAAGGCGGTAGCTCATAAAGAAACTCATAAGGTGAATTATGAGTATTCAGACTATGTAGACAAAGAGGAGCAAGTGTACAGAAATATTTACAGCATGGCCTCCTTGAGCAAAAGTTTGAAAAGAAAGGCCCCTGGAGTTAAAGGAAGTAGCAGCCACAATCCAAAACCTAATGATAAAGAGGAGGAAGCTGCTAGAAATTCCAATGAGGAGAATTCCTGAAAAATAGCAGAAGGTGTAAAGAAGCTTTTGAATGAAGAAAAGCAAAGAGAAACAAAGGAAGAAGATGCCAAGATAGCAGAAGAAGAAGAAAAGAGAAAAAAGGAGGAGGCTATCTTAGAAAAGATTGCACAAATCCAAAAGGATATAGATCAAGAAGCCTTGAACACTGAGCTAGGAATACAAGATATAGGAGAGCCCATAGAAGGGAAAAATCAGGAAAATGAAGAAGTAGTGACATGTGGAAGCCTTGTTCGAAATGATCTAGAGAACCTGCCATCCACATCCAACAGCATCCTTACTGGGGGACATGTTCCCATAGCTGAAATGGGGCTTGTACCATTTACACCATCTAAACAATAATATGTGGCATGCTTGTAGGATATTCGTTTTGATCCTAAAATGAAATCTATTACATGGAGGACAGAAAAAGCCTTGAAGGTAGGGACTCAACCACCAGTGACCACAGTAACAGAGAGGACGGTCATGAAGAATATAGAAGAGAACCTGAAGTAATTGGCTTCTATGGGCATTGCAAATGCCTATGCCAATGCTCACAATGTAGGAAATCTTATGGAAAACATTGAGCAATATAAGGGAAATATGTCCAAAATGGAGGAAATATTAAGGAAATAAGAAAAGGTAGGAAGAGAATCCAAAAGAAAATATGAGGCTACCTTATCATATTTTGAAAGGATTCAATAGAAACATCAAATTTTAGAAGAAGAACATGACATTTTGGAATCATCCAATGAAGAGTTGAGTAAGGAGAAAGGAAGTTTGGAAAATAAGGTTGTAGAATTGGAAATGCACAAGACTATTGCTGAGGAGAGAGCTAAGCATTATGAAACCCAAGTAGCAGCATTGGAGGATCAAAAGGATTCATTGGAGGTTTTTATTAAAAGTAGAAAATGAGAAAAGAACTGATATTGAGCCATTGACAATGCATGCCCTCATGCTCAAAAACAAAATTTATCAGATGCAGCTCCAAATAGAAAATGAGATGTTGAAAGTCAGGACAGTGGAAGCTAGGTTGGAGGAGATTGTGAGTACAACTTTCCATTTTATAGACCTGACCCAGGATATCCTGGAAATTATTCAAGGATGTTTGACTTGGTTGGAAACAACCAAGGAATCTCCTGCAAATGAACAAATCAAATAATCAGAAAGAGTAAAGCTAGAGTATGAGTTGATAGAATTTGGGAATAAAGTTGTGGAAGAACTGGTAAAAGCAACCCGGAGGACTAAAGGTGTTTGCAAAAAAGTTTTGTAGAAAGGTGCTTACAACTTACAACCGTTGTCAAACATCTGCAAAGAAGAGGTTAGAAGAATTACCTGAGCATGAAGAATACTTAAAACAATTGCAGGCTAGATGGTAGGAGGATGAACTAGGTATTCAACTGATCAAAAGTTTAGATGAGAAAGTGTTGAGAACTATAATAGCCCATGCAGTAGTAAGCAACCATATATTGGAATATCAACTTCGATTGATCCCAGCCAGAGTGGAAAATATAAAAGCCCAAGTTGCCAAGCATGAGGTCACTATTAGATTCCTAGAGCCAGTAGAGTTTGAGACCATAGTTACAGATGCTAATATATGGAAGCAATTCATAAATGAGGTGGTTGGGCCCACTTAGCATGTTTGTTTTATTGATACATTTTTTGTAATATTATATTTTCCTAAATTAGCAAACTCACTAGGAGACAAAGGCCTTTTTTTAACTGATTTGTAAAAGAAGTCTAAAGGGCAAGGGAGACCAAGAGACATTTGAAATTATATATGTTAGGTCATGTTTTTGTTTTCTATCTTTTAATGCTTTTATTTATGTTTTGAAGTTTGGTTTTTTATTCTTAAATTTTTTTTGTTGATTGACATAGTTTGAATTTTTCCCTTTACCTTTTATGTTATTTGATTTCTTAGTTTATTTTTACAATTTTTGGTTTGATTTCATGATCAAAGGCTTATATAAGGCTTATATGGATTAAAAAGTCTGAAAAAAAAAACGTTTAGTTGAGATTCCTAAACCAAGTCTAAACACTTATCATCAGCTTAATTTTTGCAAAACATTAATTTGAATTTTCTTGTAGCACCAATCAAAGACAAATACACAGAGGCGCTACAAGAAAGTTGTGCAAGTTAAAAATCAATTTCAACGGTGTGGCAGCATAGTTCTCTAAAGTGCCAACACTGTGGCAGCACAAAGGTTTAAAGCACTGATGAGATAGTTCATAACGCTTCCGATCGTCGATCGCGAAACTAGTTTCGACACTGTGGCAGTTTAGTTTTTTAAAGCACTGAGGAGATAGTTCATAATGCTTCCGATTGTCGATCATGAAGCCAATGATCCAAAGTGCTGCACAGGTTTAACATCATCTTTCAATGTTGTGGAAAGCTAGTTCTCTAAAGTGCCGACACTGTGGCGGCATAGTGGCTTGTGGTTCCGATGCAGTAGAAATTAATGCTTCTGATCGTCGACAAGTTAATAGGGGGAAGTGCTGATTCGTTTAATTTTGAACCTCCGATTGTCGATGTTGAGAAGGGTTAGTAGTTAGTGATGGGAGACACCAATACCACAGGAAAATTCAATGTTAATCACTCTGACAAGTGTAAATATAATCATGAAGGTGAATCATGGAGGTTTCTTGAAGAACTGACGAAATAATGACGACAGATCATAATGAAACAAAGGCGTTTCAAATCATGTCTTTTCCTGAAGTGCATGAAGAGAAGGTGGAGATCGTGGTGGAAAATTAGTTCTTAGAAAGCAGAATTTTGAATTAGACCGAAAGTTAGGGTTTTTAGGAGCATTTGTCTAGAGTGCTCAAAATGGTCAGAGAAGATTGGATGCATGCAGTTTGACACCTGACAGACAGAAGAATAAGATTCTAGTAGCTGGATTAGTTGTTGTAACAGCTTAAAAGACAGTTAGAGTGTGTTGTATTTATAAAAGCTATTTGACAATGAAAAAAGTGGAAAGACCAATAGGGCAGAACCCTCAGACTTAAGTTGGGTGAAAAACTTTCCAGATTGCGCACAGTTGTTTGCAGAAGCAGGATGGTTGGTGTTCTTTGAAAAGATTGAAGGTTTTCATTCATAGGTTTCTTACAAGTTTTCTCAGGGTTTAGACAAGGATGTAGTGTATTTTGACACTTTGAAATTCAAATTAACCAGGGAGTTACTAGAAGAAGCAACAGGGATTCTAGATGAGGGAGAATTTGGTTCAAAAAGGTGCCCTTCACCTTTGATGCTAAGAGATATTTTCTTCCAGGTGTACTAGCAGACTAGGGAAAAGGTGTTCCCATTCAAAACTTTAAACCTGAGTAGATTGAACCAATCAAAATTATACAAAGCTGTGTCACTTGTGAGGGGATATTTTCCTTTGTGTTTAAATATCATTTTAGATTCCTTCAACATCTCAGTCATGAATCTAAAATGAATCTTCCTTTCTTCTTTTCAAAAAAATTACAGAAGATGTCATGTAGAGTGAGAGAACACCAGGACCATACAAAACAATCAGTCTTTCACCATGGGCTCATAAAACTCATCATACGTACTGTATTGAAGAAAAAAGAAAAGACATGGGAGCACTTCTTATTTTGATCAAGTTTCAAGACTGATTAGGAGGAACAGTCCCAAAAGAGACAGGTGGATAAGGGTCGAACTCTGATTAAAAATATTAGAAAGAAGGTCATAGTCAAAGATGAAGAAACTGATAAACTAGAAGAAGCTTCAAATCAGAAAAATGAAAACATTGAGTTTGGATAGTGAGTTAATGTTGATGAAAGCAAAGTTTCATAGTCAGAGATGAAGGAATTTAAGCCAGTTGAAGAGGTTTTACCTGCAGAACCAGTTCAAGATGTAAAAGAAGATATTAAGGAGCAGCAACAAAGCCCCATTACAGTACTGTTAGAAGAGGATGAAAATACTTGTCTGAAGAGGATAGAGTTCCTATTATTAATGAAGCTAGGGTTTGTGCTAAGTAAGAAATTCACACTCATTGTGATGAAGAAGCAATGTCCAGAAAGAAAATAATGAAGGTTGTTGAATTTGCCTCAATAACTCATTAAGGAAAGGTTCTGAAGGTGTTGGGAGAGGTTGGAGAAGTCTGGAAACCTAAGACAAGGCCAAAGAACAAACTTAGGTTAAAAATGAAAAATCTATTGAATCCCAAATTGGATAGAGAAAAGGTTACATTAATAGAAGATTCATCATCTCAAGAGAATTTAGATGATAGTGAATATGACAATAAACAAATTATGAAAGGTAAAGATAAATCTGTCTTCACTGATACTAAGATTTCTGATATTTTCCTGGAGATTCGAAATCAGATGATTCACGAACAGCAACAAAATGAAGTAAAGAGTTCTTGTCTAGAGAAAAGAGAGATAGTTTAAGAAGAAGCTCACTGCAATGTTGAAACTGAAGAACATCCAGACATTCCTGTGACTTCCACAGAGCTTATGAAGGAGGATGAAGAAATCTATAAGAAACTAAAAATCTCATGGACACCAGAAGGGTTGCAAACAATCTCAGGAGACAAATGTATTGATTCTAAAAAAGAAAACCTGCAAAGAAGCATTAAGCAATACAAACATCAAGTTGACTATATGCATGAAAATAATGATGGATTAGTTACTACAAACAAGAGACTTAGAGAATACTTGGAAGAGGTTAACAGTCATTACCAGGAATTAATTGCAGTTTCAAGGGAAGCTCTTAAAAGGAAAAGGCAAACAGAGAATCAATTCACACAGCTAAAGTAGACTATCTAGGAGTTGACTCAGTACAATGAGTAGCTAACAAGGAGGGTTGCAGACTTGGAGGAAAATCACTTGAAAGCTAAAAGGAAAACTTAGGCCTTGGAGGGGATTGCTTTATTAGTTGAAGCAACTAAAGATTTGTAAAGTTAGTTAATGAAGTTAGTTATTAGTTAAGTTTGGAAATTCATTTTATTTTTTGTATAATGACAGTTTAGATGGAACTATTCGATAGATAGCATAAAGCAGTTAGGGTTTAGTTATTCAACTGATTTTGAAGGAATAGGATAAATGTAAGTCTGAAAGAAGACAAATGGTTTGATTTTTTGCTGACAAGGGGAGGCTATTAGGCTTTGTTTATGAGCTAATTAAAAGACTCTTATGTGTTTTTGAGGACTGAATTATGAAATATATGCACTATATTCCCTTCTTATTATTGACTGGTTTCATTTCTAATTTGTGTTAATTACTCAGTTGGTATATTCATTTCCTGTTTAATGTTTTTATGCTTGAAATGCTTGTTAACTGTGGGTGAAATTCAGTATTGTGTTTACTTTGTTGGATTATGGTTTATATGTTATGCATCTCAGTCATTTAAATGCTCATGATTTAGTGTTTGCTTTGGTCTTATGAATTTTTTCCCTCTTGTCTTCAAACTGTTCAACCAAAATCCTATAAACCCAATTTTACTTTATTGTGATTTTTTGAGATTGTGTTGGCTTGTTCTTTTGTAGTCTGAGAACAAATTCTGGCACAAACATTCTTTGGCGCCATTTCCAGGGACGAAGTTGAAAACCTATTTTCCCTAGGATACTTATCATTTCACTGGTTTTAAGAGGCGAACTTAAACCAGCAAATTTAGAAGATTACTTTTCACCAGTTTTTCAAAGTGGCTATTAAGGGAGTTGGAACAAGAAATAGACCTAGTTCACCTTTATAGCTGGGTGTTTCAGACCCAGAAAAGATATTGAAAACAACTAGGAAAATCAGAAGGTCTCAGTAATCACCAACTCTATGTAACCCTGATCAGTTAGATATTTCATCAACTTTTTCTATTCTGAAGGGAGAAGAACAAGAGTCATCTTGGTTGAAGCCTACAATTCCTGTCAGCAATTTTCAAGTTTTCACTGATCCTCAATCCTTCAAGAAAGCAAAGACTATATCCCCTAGTAGAATTCCTTTATTTCACCTCAAAGTTGGTAAAAATCCATTTCAGCCAAGTTCTATTCAAGTCTTTTCATCACCAAAACCAGTCAACTTGAAGATGGCAGCCCAAAATCAGCCATTAGATATGATGGACCGAATGGTTGCAGCTACGTATGCACCTTTAGTTTTGCCTCAGCCGTTGAATGCACTTCCTAGAGATGACTACTAGAAATACCTGCCTAGGTTTAATGGACAAGGTGAAACTATAGCTGAGGAGCGTTGGGAGGCTTTTCTTAGTTATGCTGATAATCAGAATATAGAGGCCAAGGATGTATAGATGAGGATGTTTGTACAAATTCTTGAGGGAGATGTCAGAAAATGGTTCAAGGAATTGCCTGCAAATTATATCACTATCATAGCAGAGCTTCAAGACCTTTTCATGAGACAATGGGGTGATACCAAGGATCATACATATTACATCACTGAGTTTGGAGCCCTTAGGAGAAAGAAGGATGAAACCATAGCTGATTTTTCAAAGAGATTCAATAAAATGTATGGTAGAATTCTTGCAGAGATAAAACCTTCAGAAACATAAGCAAAACTCACATATGCCAATGATTTTGATCATGAATTTTCCCTACTGCTAAGAGAAAGAAGACCTGTTACTTTACTGAACATGTAGGATGCAACATTAGAAGTGGAGTATAATATATTAGCCTCTAACAGATTGAAGGGAACTACAACTCAACAGATATATGATAGGAAGGGTAAGAAAGAGGCAGCTTCGGGGGTTTCAACATCCCACTCTGCAGAAAGTAAAATTGATGAGATGGTCAAGCTAGTTAAGATCATGATTGCAAAATTAAACAAGTTGGAACTAGAGAAGAATTCAAACAAACCTATTCAAGAAGGTGAGAGAAACCCTAATTATCAATACCAATTCAGAATACAGTTTGCACCTCGTTTCATTCCTAGAGAAAGAAGAAACAATGATATACAACGAGAAAGGAGAGAAATTGAGGATCAAAGAGTAACACCCCCACTTCAGAATAATGTTGTTGATGAAGAAAAAATTGAAGAGGAAGTGTTCTTAGAGGATACATACCAGGATATGAATTGTTTTGGAGAGTAGTTAACTGAGGGTGTTTTCACTGAAGAAGAGTTTTTAAACTCAAAATATTATGATGCTGATATGTTTGAAACATAAAATGATTTAAATCTTGAAGTGACTGCTGTAACTGCTGATACATACCAAACTGAACCAAATAAAACTTTAAATTTGAGGTTAGGTCTAAAGCAAGTAGTTCATAATCCAAAGAAAAAGGTAGTTGGTGCACAAAGAATTTCTATGGTTGATGGTTTTTAAGGATATAATCAAATTGCCATGCATCCTGATGATAAACAAAAAACAACTTTTACTACTCCCTGGGGAACTTTCATGTATGATAAAATGCCTTTTGGATTAATGAATGCCAGAGAAACTTTTCAAAGATCTATGGATATAGCCTTTGTGGGGGAAAGAGACAAGTTTGTAGTGATTTACTTAGATGATATTACAATCTTTTCACAATCATATGATGAACATCTAAAACACTTGAAACAAACTTTTCTGAAGTGCAAAAAATATGGTTGATCTCTTAATCCAAATAAATCACATTTTGTTGTACAAGAAGGTAAATTATTGGGTCCTTTGGTTTTATCTAATGGCATAAGGATTGATCTGGAGAGGGTGAAAGCAATACTGAAAATAAGTTTTCCAAGGAGCAAGAAGGATGTACAATATTTCATTGGTAAAATAAATTTTCTACGTTGGTTTATACCAAATTTTGCTGAGACTATCAAAGAGATTATAGCCATGTTGAAGAAAGATCAGGAGGTCAAGTGGACTGCAGAAGCAAAGAATTCATTCGAAAAAATTAAGATGGCTCTTACTGAAGCTCCAGTATTAGTAAGTACAGATTTTACAAAGGAATTTCTAACCTTTTCTTTTGCATCTGAAGATACATTGGCTATTGTTTTATTATAGAAGATTAAGGATGGTCTTGAACAGCGGATTGCATTCTTCAGCAAAACTCTTATAGATTCGGAGCTAAAATACAACATTTTAGAGAAACAGGCTTACTCTTTGGTAAAAGCTTTGAAATTTTTCAGAATCTATGTTTTGCATTCCAAAGTTATTGCTTATGTGTCTAATGCTACCATAAAATATGTTTTGACTCAGCCTGACAATGAGGGAAAAAGAGGAAAGTGGATTGCCAAAATCATGGAATATGATCTGGATATCAGACCTACAAAGCTAGTAAAGGGACAAGGTCTAGCTAAACTTCTAGTTGATTCAAATTTCCAAGCTTTAGGGCTACATCTGATGGTAGAACAACCATTACAGGAAGAAAGTCAAGCAGATCTGGAGAAAGAGAAGATTATGGATCACTATTTAGCATCTACATGGTATGCAGACATTGTATACTTTCTTTTGTATTTGGAATGTCTAGATCACTTAGACAAAAAAGCTGTTAGGTCTTTGAAGTTGAAAACCACTAAATACTGTGTGGTAGAACAACAGTTGTTTTGGAAATATCCAGGGGGCATCCTACTCAGATGCTTAGATAAACATGAAATCGAAGGAGTAATTTTTGAATCTCATGAAGGTGCTTGTGGAGGTCATAAGTATTGGAAGGAAACAACATATAAAATTCTAAGAGATGGATATTGTCGGCCCTCTTTATTTTCATATGTATATCAGCAGGTAAGAGCATGTATCCCTTGTCAGAAAATTTTCGGTAAACAAAAGTTGCTGTCATTACTTTTAAAACCAATTGCAGTAAATGCCCCTTTTTAGCAGTGGGGTTTGGAATTCATAGGGGAGATAAATCCATCTTCCTCAGGGTAGCATAAGTGGATTTTTTACTGCAACAGATTTCTTTAATAAGTGGGTAGAAGTTATTCCCACAAGGAATGTCATAGATAAGGTGATCATAGATTTTATTGAAGAAAATATTCCTAGTAGATTTGGATGTCCACAGAAAATATTGACTGATAATGCTAAAGCCTTTAAATCTAAGGCTATGGGGCATTTTGGGAAAAGAATGGTATCCTATTGAAACACTCAACTCCTTATTATCCTCAGGGGAATCGGTTAGCTGAGTCATCTAATAAAAATATCATTTAGAGTATCAGGAAGTTGCTGAAGCATAATAAAAGATCATGGGATTCTATGCTAAAGTATGCATTATGGGCAGACAGAATAATAGTTAAGCAAGCAATTGGAACTTCTCCTTTCCAATTAGTATATGGTACAGATGCAGTTTTTCTTGTTCAGTTGGGAATCCCAGTGATGAAGTTTTTTCAGGATTGTCAAGAAGAACATAATGATATGCAAAGAATAATTTATGCTATGATAGATTACAGCAGAAACGAGAAAAAGTGGAAGAAAAAGCTCAGTTATATAGGTTGAAGATCAAAGAAATATTTGATAGGAAAATCAAAGATAATACTTTTTCAGTGGGTGATATGGTTTTGAGATGGGATGGTAGGAAGGAGCAAAAAGGAAAGCATTGAAAGTTTGATAACCTTTGGTTTGGTCCTTTCATAGTATCGAAGTTTTTGGAAAACAATACTTTTGTTCTACAGACCTTGGAAGGTGAGGAGTTGTCTAATCCAGTTAATGGACGATTCCTCAAGTATTTTTACAGTTTTTGAAGATGGATATTGGAATTTCATTGTATATATCGGTGTGAATAATAGAATAAGGACTCCATAACCCAATGGAAATTTTGCAGACAAGTAACTAGCAGCACAAAAGGCATTGGTCTACAGGTTCTTGAAGCCTCACAGGGAGGACTTCATCCTGCAGTAGGAGCTAGATGTTAGGTCATGTTTTTGTTTTCTATCTTTTAATGATTTTATTTATGTTTTGAAGTTTGGTTTTTATTCTTAGAAAATTTTGTTGATTGACATAGTTTGAATTTTTCCCTTTACCTTTTATGTTATTTGATTTCTCAATTTATTTTTACAAGTTTTGGTTTGATTTCATGATCAAAGGGCTTATATAAGGCTTATATGGAATAAAAAGTCTGAAAAATAGCATAAAAGTTTAGTGGAGATTCCTAAACCAAGTCTAAACACTTACCATCAGCTTAATTTTTGCAAAACATTAATTTTAATTTTCTTGTAGCACAAATCAAAGACAAATACACAGAGGCGCTACAAGAAAGTCACACAAGTTAAAAATCAATTTCAACGTTGCGGCAGCATAGTTCTCTAAAGTGCTGACGCTGCGGTAGCACAAAGGTTTAAAGCACTGATGAGATAGTTCATAACGCTTTCGATCACCGATCGCGAAGCTTTCTGACATTGCGGCAGTTTAGTTTTTTAAATCCCTAAGGAGATAGTTCATAACGCTTCTGATCGTCGATCACGAAGCCAATGATATAAAGTGCCGCGCAGGTTTAACATCATCTTTCAATGTTGTGGAAAGCTAGTTCTCTAAAGTGCCGACACTACGTCAATATAGTGGCTTGTGGTTCTGATGCAGTAGAAATTAATGCTTTCGATCGCCGACAAGTTAATACGGGGAAGTGCTGATTCGTTTAATTTTGAACCTCCAATTGCCGATGTTGAGAAGGGTTAGTAGTTAGTGATGGGAGACACTGATACCACGGGAAAATTCAATGTTAATCACTCTGACAAGTGTAAATATAATCATGAAGGTGAATCATGGAGGTTTCTTGCGGAACTGATGAAATAATGATGGCGGATCATAATGAAACTAAGGCGTTTCAAATCACGTTTTTTCTTGAAGTGCACGAAGAGAAGGTGGAGATCGTGGCAGAAAATTAGTTCTTAGAAAGCGGAATTTTGAATTAGACCAAAAGTTAGGGTTTTCAGGAACATTTGTCTGGAGTGCTCAAAAAGGCCAGAGAAGATTGGATGCATGCAGTTCGACACCTGACAGACAGAAGAATAGGATTCCAGCAGCTATATTAGTTGTTGTAACATCTTAAAAGATGGTCAGAGTGTGTTGTATTTATAAAAGCTGTTTGACAATGAAAAAGAGTGGAAAGACCAATAGGGCAGAACCCTCAGACTTAAGTTGGGTGAAAAACTTTCCAGATTGCGCACAGTTGTTTGCAGAAGCAGGATGGTTGGTGTTCTTTGAAAAGATTGAAGGTTACCATTCAGAGGTTTTTTACAAGTTTGCTCAGGGTTTAGAGAAGGATGTAGTGTCTTTTGACACTTTGAAATTCAAATTAACCAAGGAGTTACTAGAAGAAGCACCAAGGATTCTGGATGAGGGAGAATTTTCGTTCAAAAAGGTGCCCTTCACCTTTGATGCTAAGAGTTATTTGCTTCCAGGTGTAGTAGCAGACTGGGGAAAAGGTGTTCCCATTCAAAACTTTAAACCTGAGTGGATTGAACCAATCAAAATCCTACAAAGCTATGTCACCTGTGAGGGGAGATTTGCCTTTGTGTTTAAATATCATTTTAGATTCCTTCAACATCTCAATCATGAATATAAAATGAATCTTCCTTTCTTATTTTGAAAAGCTTACAGAAGATGTCATGTAGAGTGAGAGAACACCAGGACCATACAAAACAATCTGTATTTCACCATGGGCTCATAAAACTCATCATAAGTACTATATTGCAGAAAAAGAAAAGACATGGGAGCACTTCTTATTTTGGTCAGGTTTCAAGACTGAGCAGGAGGAACAGTACCAAAAGAGACAGGTGGACAAGGTTCAAACTCTGATTAAAAAGATTAGAAAGAAGGTCATAGTCAAAGATGAAGAAACCGATAAACTAGAAGAAGCTTCAAATCAGGAAAATGAAAACATTGAGTTTGGACAGCGAGTTAATGTTGATGAAAGCAAAGTTTCATAGTCAGAGATGAAGGAATTTAAGACAGTTGAAGAGGTTTTACCTGCAGAACCAGTTCAAGATGTAACATAAGATATTAAGGAGTAGAAGCAAAGCCCCATTACAGTACTGTTAGAAGAGGCTGATAAATACTTGTCTGATGAGGATATAGTTCTTGTTATTAATGAAGCTAGGGTTTGTGCTAAGCAAGAAATTCACACTCATTGTGATGAAGAAGCAATGTCCAGAAAGAAAATAATGAAGGTTGTTGAATTTTCCTCAATAACTCATCAAGGAAAGGTTTTGAAGATGTTGGGAGATGTTGGAGTAGTCTGGATACCTAAGACAAGGCCGAACAAACTTAGGTTAAACATGAAAAAGCTAATGAATCCCAAATTGGCTAAAGAAAAGGTTACATTAATAGAAGATTCATCATCTCAAGAGAGTTTAGATGATAGTGAAGATGACAATAAACAAATTATGAAAGGTAAAGATAAATATGTCTTCACTGATACTAAGATTTCTGACATTTTCCTGGAGATTCGAAATTAGATGATTCACGAACAGCAGAAAAATGAAGTAAAGAGTTATTGTCTAGAGAAAAGAGAGATAGTTGAAGAAGATCGCTGCAATGCTGAAACTGAAGAACATCTAGAGATTCCTGTGACTTCCACAGAGCTTATGAAGGAGGATGAATAAATCTATAAGAAACTGAAAAATCCCATGGACACCAGAAGGGATGCAAACAATCTCAGGAGACAAATGTATTGATTTTGAAAAAGAAAACCTGCAAAGAAGCATTAAGCAATACAAACATCAAGTTGATTATATGCATGAAACTAATGATGGATTAGTTACTGCAAACATGAGACTTAGAGAAGACTTGGAAGAGGTTAACAGTCATTACCAGGAATTAATTGCAGTTTCAAGGGAAGCTCTTTAAAGGAAAAGGCAAATAGAGAATCCGTTCACATAGCTAAAGCAGACTATCTAGGATCTGACTCAGCAGAACGAGGAGCTAACAAGGAGGGTTACGGACTTGGAGGCAAATCACTTGAAAGCTAAAAGGAAAACTTAGGCCTTGGAGGGGATTGCTTTACTAGTTGAAGCAACTAAAGATTTGTAAAGTTAGTTAAGGAAGTCAGTTATTAGTTGTGTTTGGAAAGTCATTTTATTTTTTGTATAATGATAGTTTAGATGGAACTATTCGATAGATAGCCTAAAGTAGTTAGGGTTCAGTTATTCAACTGATCTTGAAGGAATAGGATAAATGTAAGTCTAAAAGAAGACAAATGGTTCGATTTTTTGCTGACAAGGGGAGGCTATTAGGCTTTGTTTATGAGCTAAGTAAAAGACTCTTATGTGTTTTTGAGGACTAAATTATGAAACATATGCACTATATGCCCTTCAGATTATTGACTGGTTTCATTTCTAATTTGTGTTAATTACTCAGTTGGTATATTGATTTCCTGTTTAATGTTTTTATGCTTGAAATGCTTGCTAACAATGGGTGAAATTCAGTATTGTGTTTACTCTGTTGGATTATGGTTTATATGTTATGCATCTCAGTCATTTAAATGCTCACGATTTAGTGTTTTCTTTTGTCTTATGAATGTTTTCCCTCTTGTCTTCAAAATGTTCAACCAAAACCCTATAAATCCTATTTTACTTTATTGTGATTTTTTGAGATTGTGTTGGCTTGTTCTTCTATAGTGTGAGAACAAATTCTGGCACAAACAGTATAAATATAGACCAAGTCAATAAAGGAAGGGACCTTTTTCATGTGATCGTTTTGTGAAGTTTATTGTAAGAAGAACTACTTCCTTTTATCATTAAGAAGCCATATTTTATGATTGAGAAGGCACTGTGAAGTCTGAAATGCATGCTGTAGATTGGTTGAATGCTGAATTATTTTTGTTTCAGCTTTTTCTATGAACTGTGAGATCATGCTATGAATTATTTCCTTGTTATGAATGATTTCCTGTTAATTTTGTGAAACTTATGCAATATATTGAGTAATGAATGTGTTAACTAACAATGATCTATCTATTTGTTTATCTTTCTACTTACACTCATGTATTTTGAATTATGAACAGCTATCTGTAATATTATTTATGCATGTTGTATAGTACATTACTCATCTTAATATAATCTTGCTCCCTAGGGATAGGTTAGATAGAACTAGTTAGCTTAGACAAGCTATTATTTGTTTATGATTTATAAGCGAAAGAGGTAAGACGAGAGGTAAGAACCTGCGCATCACATTGTGAACTCTTCGTTATCTCTATAGATTGCACTTAATTAGGAACTTCCATATCATATATAAAATAAAATAAAAATACATTTAAATGGTGGACTGGGCCACAATCGGTAAAACAAGATTTAGCTGTTACTTGACTTATGGTAGCCGGACCGTAAATCGAATGAATTCCCTATACCAAACAATAACGAGCTAATTGGGAACACTTATTGGGGAGAATCCCTACTATTGTTACCTGGGGCTTTCGAGGCCTCAACAGGATATCGATTCCATGTTAGGTCTAAGTTAGACATGGCTTATTGGATGTTCATCCAATGCTAGTTCCATGTTAGACACACCACTTTTTGGACATTCTTTCCATGTTATGTCCAAGTTGCAAGCATGTGTTTTTGGACGTTCATTCCACATTAAGGGACTTCACGTTTTAGATGTTCTACTAAAAGTACCTAATGGTGCTTTTGGGTGTGAATAAATGCATAACAAACATGTCTACAACTTTGTCTAAGACATAAATCCATTGAATTTTCACCAACTTTACAATCGACGTCAATCTGACGAAAAACTGATTGAATGAGGCATATAAATCCAGTAATGAGTGATAACGAAATATCATAAATAACGACTTCTTAGGAGGGATGAACATAAAAAATCAGTGAATTACTACCAATTCTTCCAACATAACCACAATATGAGTGCTTATGTCTCTCATATATTCTATGAATGTCTTATTTGTGCAATATTAGACATGGTTGAGATAGTTGGAGGGTGGTTTTAAGGTGTTATGCCCAAAGAACAACTTTTCCGACCATTCAATTTAGAGAATTTTGGTGTTGCTTATATATTTTGTGCTTTTCCAAGGCACATGGTCCTTTCCTTCCTTAAGGAAATGTGTGTATGCCCTCAAAACCATGTTTTTTCAATGTATTTTGGGATAGACTGAGTTGGTAACTTGTATTGAGGTGGGACCATCAATTATGAAGGACTCTTATATATGATTTAAGGCCTATAGTAGCTATTAAGTACTCTTCATATGACATTAAGGACTATTCATACAGAATTAGAGTCATTTGGAGGTCAATAAGGGAAATATGGATGCAATTAGGGGTTCTCTGATTCCATTTGCTTCACCCAGATGCCATTACAATAATTGGGGTTCAATTAGGGTCACTAAAGTGCCAATTAGTGTTATAACAACTATTTTTTTTCTCTAACTCTTCATATCTTCTTCATGTTCCTTGAAATTATCTATTTGTAGCTCTCTTTTAGTATCTCCATGCCATTTCTTCAACTTAGAACAACATTTTCATCTTCCATGATCCTTTTTCTCAGTTACTTTTCTACTCAAGTTTCAATCATATTGTGATACCAAGTGGTATAGCGAGGGGAACAATGATCTTGATTCTCCAACAAATCTAGAAATTTAATATAGTAGCTTGCTACACATAAATATTAGAACAAAGATACAACCTACTTCTTGAATTATTAATAACTTACCTTACCTATAAAAGAAAAAATAGATCACACAATCACAAGAGAATATATTTACTCATTCTCATTAATTAAAGTATGAATACACTATAGAATCACAATCATAACTCAACACTTTATTATGGTTCAATAGAAGACTCTCTACAATGTTAAACTTTAGTATCTAAATATTTGAATAGTGTATGGACAAATAAATAATTAAATAAAAATAAATATAAAACAAACAAATAAAACAATATATATATATATATATAAAATAACATGTAAAAAAATAAATAAAAAAATAAAACAAAACATACAAATACACATTTACACTCATTTTTCACTTACCTCCAGCTAAGTCCCCTCCCATGCGTTAAAGAAACACTCCATTTTTCACTTAACTCCTGAGTTCCCTCGTAAAGCCGGTTCCTTCATGGGTTGATACTCTACAATTTCACTTGTTTGCTCCGTCGGTTCCTTCATGGGTTGATACTCTGCGCCGTTTCACTTGTTTGCTCTGTCGGTTCCTTCATGGGTTGATACTTTGTGATTTCAATTGTTTTATTTGTCAGTTCCTTCATGGGTTGATTCTTCATGATTTCAGTTGTTTGGAGGTTCCTTCACGGGTTGATGCTCTGCGATTTCACTTGTTTTGTCTGCCAGTTCCTTCATGGGTTGATACTCTGCAATTTCACTTGTTTTCTTTGCTGATTTCTTCAGCATGATTCCTCCATGGATTTGAATACACAGTTTTGACTACAATCTTCTCTGCATGTGTTTGTGATTGACCCACCATGACTGGTTTCAGGACTTCATTGTGATTGGTGCTAAATTAATTACAAATGTGTCTTCAGTAAGTATAAATTTCTATCCCATTTTTCCACTCTATTTATACAATCCTTCCACATTAATCCCTATTAAATACTCTCAGGGATTTCTACTTTTTACATTTTAGGTCATAAAAAAATGCAAATACCGGCTGGAACTAACTAATAGAAACATTGATAAAAAGTTGCTGCTACTGAATTTTGATGGGTGGGTTCCTCCAACATTCATGGTCGTTGTCCCTATTGTGTCTTTGGATATTCAATAAGGTTTGATTGCATGAATGAGTTTATAACCTTTCACTGAAGTATTGGAAGTAAAAGAGTTTTATAATATTTTCAAGTATTTCTATTTACAATTGGTTGGCGCTTGTATCCACTGGGCATGGAGTCAAAATGCTTTAATGCACAAGGTATGGGAGAAGAAAAGAGAAAATTATATTTGTTACTGAATAGGGAGGCTGACGTACCGCTATTGAACAAATTGTGCAAAAATAAATTCAATAGGGAAATGATAACAAAGAATCTTGTTAAATACTCACTTTAGCACTGAGCTACAACACTAAATGGAGGTAGTCAATGAAAGAATACGCATAAACAAAACAAGAATCTATAAGAAACATGTATTAATACCAACCCACAATTAGTCACTTGATTACCGTGGAGTTTGTGTAACTTACATCCCAATTGTCTCAACAAGAAGGAACCTATGGTAGTTATCAAATGACAAATTTAATTACTATCTACCCCAGCTCCTAGGAGATAGATTCTACTATAAAATATTAAGGTAAATTACCCCTTTGAAGCTTCTAGATTGTAGCCCTGCAATCTCAACCTGAATTGGAAAGACAACAAAGTAAAGAGATGTAACATCCCATTTAGAATGACTGGAAAAGTTTGCTAAGTATCCTCCTAATGTTATTGCTTGCTTGGATTTATACCTCTACTGAAACCCACTAGTTCATTCACAGTTTGCATTTTCAAGGCTATTTCTTGGACTGTCTAGAATATCACTAACTATGTTGTTTGTGTTAGAATGTTTGGATTTTTCATAAACAGAGCTTCCAGTGACCATCAAGATGAAGAAGCTTCAAGTTCCTTGAAGCAGAAGAGAAATGAAGTGGAGACAAAGATCCAGGAGGTGAAGTGCAAATCACCACAAGGTGGTTGCCTAAGAAAATAAGTTGAAGAGGAATGTACTTAAAGTTTCTTGGTGGGTGATCTCCATATCACTACTCAAGGTTTTGGATCATTTATGGGTGGTGATACATATTTTGTATAAGATCCAAAAGAGTTACACAAATCATATTTACAGTCACCTCCCGAGCCACCAAATGAAGAAGAAAACAAGGCCACACTGCTCAGGTGTGAACTAGAAAATTTGGTGGAGGAGCAGGCCACCAAAATATTTGTACAAAAAGAGAATAAGGTGAATACCATGAATGATAAAATTTCTGATTTTTGCAGCATCCATATACACCTGCAACCATTTGATCCATGGGAGGATGGAAATACTTCACTTGCATCTGAGGACTGCAAGATGAAGGATAATTGTGAGGGAGATGAATATGCTCCTATTTTACTTGTTAGTGAACCCAAAATCAATATAGAGGAGGGTGATACTGCCAATGATAATAAGGTATATTTCGGATCAGATCCAAAATAAGAACAAAAATTAGATTTGAATTCATTATCTGAAGTTCCAACTGAAGTGGAAGACAAGCCCCCATCGGCTGGGAATGAACTAGGAAAATTGAAGGAGAAAAATATGATGTAGAGAGATGAGCACTGTTCAGAATTTTGGACTCCTTTGCATCATGATGAAGCTGAAATTATAGGGCATGACATGCTCTCTAATTTATTTCTATGTCACATGTCATTGCAACCTTCATAGATACCCTCCACTCCACATTATGGAAGTGATTTTGCAGAAAATTCAAAGGCTGACTTGTATGCTGAGAATGAGTTTTGTTTTGTGGATCCATGCCACAAGAAAAATAGTCATGTATGTCAGCATTAGAAGAAGAAACCTTGGTGGAGGATCTTCTTTGTGAGCCACATAATTTGAGTGGATCACTAAAGGAGGATAGAAAGAATCTTATGGCAGCCATGAAAAACTTTGTTGATATCAATGCCTTGGTGGAAAGGTGTTGTTGGAAAGCTTTTGGTGGAGAGGTGGAAGGAGAAGCCTTTATGAAGGAGTGCATAGCACTGAACGAAGGCATGGAAAATATTAATGAGAACTATATGAAATTACTATCTGACAAATATCGTCTCCTCATGATGGATAAGATGTACCATAGTGCACTCAAGAAGGAAGAAGAAGAATCAGAGCGGCTCACTAATAAGTTGGAGATCACTAGTGACTTATTGATGATCACACAAAGATTCCTTCAAGAGTTAAAGTTGCAGATCTGTCAACTTCAAAAGGATTTGAAGGTGTCATCCCTTTCATGTGTCATGGAAGGAAATGTTTTTGGTATAATGGAGGGACCTCATGTGGAGGGTAGCCATGAGGAAGGAGCATATTTGCAGGTGATTGTGAAGAGCCATGATGAAGAGTATTTTGGCCAAGCACCTGTTGGTATGCAGATTGGCATAGAGAATTTCTTAGCTAAGGGAAATATGGCTGAGGAAATTCCAATTGAAACAACAATAAAATATGATCATATATTCATGTATTGGGTAGATAAAAATATCACATAAATAAAGGATCAAAGATGTACTAGAATTTCTTGCACTAGTGAAGGGATTTCTGACACACATGTTGGGAAAGAGACACATTATGACAACCCATTATGGTTGGTAGAATATTATATATAGGGAGTGGCTGATCACATTCCATATGGATCAACAAATAAAAAAGGTCCTTATTCATCCATTGATTGGGTGGATAGAGACACCCAGGGAATGAAGACGGTGGGACTTAAAGAGTTTAAATTCTGCAATAAATTCCTTGTTGTGAATGACATTTTTTTGACATGTAGAAAGCCACAAATATTTAATTTGCATCCATTCGATACCTTCCATGTACATGCACATGATGTGCATTCTAATTTTTTTGTGCTTGAGGAATTTTGGGATGCAGATGATGAGTTCCAAGCACATGGACATTGCCTGAGAAAGGCTGATATTTCTCATGGAAGGAGTTCTCTTTTCAGTGAAGAGTCATAAGAAATCCCTTGTGTTGGACCATCCCATGATGGGATTGATGCATCCACACCTTTGGTGAACACATTTTGCAGAGAGTTGTTTTGCCATAATTTATTCCACATACATATGGAACCCAACACACATGAGGATGATAATTGGGTGAAGATTTTCTTTGTTTTGATGCCAAGTAAGGAGAAGGATGATCCCACACTCATCCATGGGTATTTATTGAGGGAAACACCCCCTTCTCAACTGCAACAAATGCAACTATGTCCTATATTCTTTGATTCCTCCATTCATGGTGGTGATTGCATGACCAGTGGAAGAGAGTTGAGCCATTGGGATTGTGCACATGGGAAAGCAATAAAATTACCATATGGATTCGATAGTTGGAGAATTTCTTCATATATGGAAGGAATGGAAAGGTACATGTTGGAGTCATGCACCTTGGAGGGCGTACCTTTTGATTACACCATCAAAGTTTTAGCAGACACATCCTACATCTTTTGTGAGCAACATGGGCATCTATGGTTGTTGGAGGATGCCAAATTGTCTTGGGACATGGGACTCACACCTATGTAATTGCAGCAAAATAATTGTGAGATTCAATGCTGATGTGATATAAAAATTGAGCTCACAAGAATGTATGAAATAATACAAAACTCACAAATAGATCTCACAAGCAATTTACTCAGAATTGACATGAAACATTGCAAAAAATGGGTTACAGTTGTATAATTCTTTCATTAATAAAAAAGTAAATGGATTATTAATACATTGGTATTAATAACTAAACAATTCGAATTCATGAGAGGAAATTTGAATTGATTGACTCAATCTAACTGCATGGACAACTGGAAATGTTTAAATCACTATCGAAGCTTAACTAGCTAACTCCAGTTGTCTAAATCAGTGGCTAAACCCATTAGAATTAATTAAAATACTAACTAATGTGGTAGGTGAGATAAGGTGCCTTCCCACATGCAGTGATGCAAATACTAGCACTAACTAACTATAACTGAATGTAACTGACTCATAGCTAGGCCTGACTAGTCACCAACTGAACTCAACTGAAGAAGGTTGGTGACGACACTCCCAATGGCTCCTAAATTGTAGGGATTGGTCTAGGATGTGCCTAAATATATGCATGCAAGTGTATTCAATGCAAGTTAACATCAATTATTGTTCCCCACACTCTAGTGACTGGTACATGTGGCCCAATTAGGCCATGTGTGTTATATTTTTATCATTTAAGCAATATGATATTAGGATCTTAT
Source organism: Pseudotsuga menziesii (assembly GCA_001517045.1). Lineage (NCBI taxonomy): Eukaryota > Viridiplantae > Streptophyta > Pinopsida > Pinales > Pinaceae > Pseudotsuga > Pseudotsuga menziesii. The sequence continues at coordinate 97,192 of LPNX010585340.1, forward strand.
CTGAGAGAATAACATGACAATAATCACAAGAGACAAGAGACACAAAGGATTTTCCTCAGGGAAACCACAAAGGAGAAAACCCCACAACTTCCTCAGAGATAGAATGAGCACTAATGGCAGCAGTAAAATCCAAAGACATAAAAGATGATCTCCAATAGCTGTTCTCTCTCTCACTTGTGTGAGCACTTCCTCTCTCACTCATGCACCCCAATTGAGTATGTGTATGTGATAAATAGAGAGTCCCACTATCTATCTATACTAGTTTCCAACTTGACACTTAATTACCAGGGTTGACATCTCTAGGAGAGTCTAATAACCCTAGTGCACCTCAACTATGGGGACTTTGCCCTCTGATCAACAAGGAGGGTTAACCTTAAATCAATTATGGGGACTATTGCTTTGAGTTACAATGGAGGGTTAACCTCAATGGATTTACATGACTTTATTATATTAATGAATCTCCTGATAGGAACATCAAGGTACAATGAAATACAACTGAGTCTCCTGATAGGAACATTGGGGTACAATATAGGATATAGAAGTGAATACATTCCGAAGTTACAAATACATCAACACTCCCTCTTAACTAGGAAGGTATTATTTTGACACAATACATCAACACAAGTCTTCTTCTTTGTATCATCATCAAAGCTGGATCATCGCTAGATCATCACTAGATCATCATCAAAACTAGATCATCATCAACGTTGGATCATCACTAGATCGTCATCAAAGTTGGACCATCATCATCACTGCTTCCGCTATCTTGATCAACTGGTTCTATCTCTCAATTCTACTCATCATAGGAAGTTCTACAGAGCCAACCCTTTTTCATGCTGGTTGTAGGCCTAGCCTCCATGTAGGTCTTAATCTTCTTCAACATTTATATATGAACCAATCAGAAAGGCCTACCCAACACTTACATTTGACCATGGGAGGAACACATCCACCACCATGTCAGAAAGGCACACCCAACACTCACATATAACCATGGGAGGAACACATACACCACCATGTCAGAAAGGCCCAACACTCACATATGACCATGGGAGGCCCAGCCTACAACCATGTCAGAAAGGCTCGTCCAACACTCACATCTGACCACATCATGTCAGAAATCTGACCACATCATGTCAGAAAGGCCCAACACTCACATCTGACCTCATCATGTTAGAAAGGATCGTCTAGCACTCACATCTGACCACATCGTGTCAGAAAGGCCCAACACTCACATCTGACCTCATCATGTCAGAAAGACTCAACACTTACATTTGATCATGGGAGGCCCAACCTTCCACCATGTCGAAAAGGCTCTGCACTTACATCTAACCATGGGAGGCCTAGCCTGCCACCATGTCAGAAAGGCTCTACACTTAAATTTGACCATGGGAGGCCAAGCCTGCCACCATGTCAGAAAGGCTCTTGGACTCATCACTTCCTCTTGGAAGGAATCTCAATCTGGAGAACACCAAGCTTCTCCCTGAAGTACTCAAACTTCACTCTGGCCATTTCTAGAATAGAATCATGTCAGGGTTGATTACGTCCAAGGATAACCTACGAGCTTCGTTAGGTGATCGATTACATCTGAGGACAACCTATAGGACCATTTACATCTGAGCCACCTACGAGCTTCACCAAGATTTTATGCTCAAACAACCTATCTCATTGGCTATGCTAGAACTCCCTCTTTTGAGTGGTCTCAATCTAGATCACATACTGGAGCTTCACTACTCCTCTCTTCATCATACAAAAAATGCAAGTCAGATAAATCAAATCAAATAGTAGTTTTAAAAAGAAGCATACTACCTCCCAAATAGCTGAACAAGTGGCAACATATTTTTCCCCAGCTGTACTTAGTGCCATGCATGACTTCTTCCTACTAAATGAAGAGATCACACCTGATCCCATATTGAATCAACACCTCAAAGTGATATTCCTATCAATGACACTGCCTACCGAATCCGAATCCACATAACCTTCCAGGTTAATATTCCGATTCACCTCATACTTGAGCCCATAATCAATTGTACCCTTTAGGTACCTTAGAATATGCTTTGCAGAAATCAAGTGAACATGTCTCAATGTGCTCACAACAAAGCAAATATCTGGTCTTGTATCCATCAAGTAAATCAATGAACCAATAACCTGACAATACATCGTGGAATCAACCGACTCTAATGAAGCAACACTCAATAGCTTCAAGTTTGATGCCATAGGTGTGGTCATGGAATCGTAGTCCATCATCCTGAACTTATTCATGATCTCTATTGCATACTTCCCTTCTCCCAGGGAGATTCCATCCGTATTCTGCCACACCTACATGCCTAGAAATTAGTGCATCATATCTAAGTCCTTCATCTTGAACTCGACAGCAAGTCTCCTTCTTGCAACTTTAATGAGTTCCTCTTTTCTGTCTGGAACAAGTCATCGACATATAACAGGAGAATCACTGGTCTTTTTCCTTCAACCTTGAAGTAAAGGTTGGAATCCACTTTACTCTCAGTAAAGCCTAGAGCCATCAGTAAGTTGTCCATCCTGTCATACCATGTTGAACCTTAGGATCTTTTGCAGTCACTTTCTCTTAAGTGGAGCATCATTCTCCCTCTTCCTTTTGTACTCTATGCATTGAAAAATTCTGTATAGGAGTGATAAGTAGCTTCCTCTGCTACAAATATTCTATTTATACATCTAGGGTCACTGGATACCAAGATCCTCTATCTTGAACATTTTCAAAAGTTCTTCTCGCACCCATGTATGAGCTTGTCATCCTCTATAGGCTTTCATATTCAACCTTGTAGCAAAGGTTAAGATCTTCATCACTCTAGGTGATCTTCAAGCTCCTCATGTATGTGTTATCCCATGACTGCCTTCTGAGCTCATACAAGGCCTTCTTTGATTTGCACACATGAGTCTACTTGTCATGTGTCTTAACTTCCAATGGCTGCAAATGTCTCTTCATAGTTTATGCCTTCTTTCCATGAGAAGCCTCGTGCTACGAATCTTGCCTTGTATCCCGCGATGTTGCCATCTATTGCATGTTGGATCTTGTAGATCCATATGGAAGATATTATGTACTTCCCTTTAGGTCTCGATACTACATCCTAGACATCATTCTTCTTGAAATGGTATTCTCCTTCCCTTTCTTCTTGGCTACTTCTTCATAGCTGGAAGACTCTGCATCAATGAGGTCGCTCAACAGTGTCACATAACTAGAGTGTCTCTGAGACCTCTTTATTTCTTTGAAAGTATCATCATATTATTCTTCATCTTTGATTCTTTCTTGAACTGTCATCACTTGTTCTTTAGAACAAGTCTCATCCTTCTTTTCTTGTAGGCGACTGTACGCGATTGTAATAAGGAATATTGCACCTTCTGCAAACAGAAGTTGTTCCTCTGGTCTGAATGGTTTAGATCTAGAACAAATGAGTGAATGAAAAAGGATGAAGACCTTCCATGAATACTGCAGACACTTGGAATGTTGCTTTGATCGTGAACATGTGTACTTGCGAACATATAAAACATATAAGCACATCAAAGCTACCAGAAAATAATCTACATATCCATACTAGTGATTAAGGAATCTAATAACATATGCATGTGAAATCAAAACAACAGATATGTGGGAAAAAAATCAGATTTGTATTAAGAATGAATGAAGAAGCTTACAAGCATGGCCTTACTATCGACAAGCTCCTCCACGATACAAACACTTCATCCCCATAAGCTCTAAATTACTCTCTATACTCTCCAATGGCTTGGAATAGTTAGTCAATCCAACAGCATAACAATGCCTATTATGTTCTCCCCCCTGAACTATGGATATGAGCTTGTATTTATAAGGCTCAATGGATAGGGATAGTTGAGATAATTGTGGGTGAGGTGGCTCCAATATCCTACCAAGGGGGATCTCGAGCTCAAACTAACCCATATTGATAGGGATAAGGGAGGACACAAGGCTCATGATCTAGAAGCCTCAAGAAACTTCTCTTTTTCCCATTTTACCCAGGGTACCGCTTTTGTTCCCTTATGACAGAGCGATTTAGGTGAGAACCGCTTCAAGAGAAAAGACTAAATGCGGTGGCACTTCTTCTCTATAATAGGATACAGGTAGTGCTGAGCAAGGTACCGCTCATCAGCCAAAGGGTAAGCGCGATGCTAGGTTTTTTCAAGTAGAACTGAAAAACAGAGCAAGTTTCCACTCCAAGTTCATTTGGGATTAAGGGAAAACATGAGGGTTAAGGATCTTATCACATGAGGGTGATAGCATTTAGGTATAACATAATGCCCCCCAAAGCATGAGGCTTAGAGGGATACGATAAGCGAGAGTTTTGAGAGAAACAAGTTGTCACTTCGAGGTGAAAATGTCAGCTCGGTCGAAGAATGTCGTCGAGTAGGAATTTGTAGTAAATCAATACTTTTGACTCATAGACAAATGTAACTAACTCATGGCTGCAGACCAATACAAAGTAGATCCATGAGAGGAATAAACAACCATGGATACTAGAATACAGTGTAGATCCATGTGATAGAGGACTCAAAATCAGACATAGCTACCAGACATACAACGCAGATCTATGTCATACATACACAAATTTGAGCATAGCCATGACCATACAAATTTGGATCCATGCTAGATATACAAAACTCCATCGCAACCTGGGGAAAGCAATGAACGCTAAAAAAATACCCAGGGTCTTCGTCTCGTCATCCACAAAGTACGATTCTATCGATGTGATTACAATTTTCTGAAGTCGAACATGGTATAAACCACTTGATTACCAACCAATGATGTGAACCGTTAACAAGTACGAGGGATATCATCATTAATGTCAATGATTCCCAAGATACCCTAGTACAATCTGTCGAGTGTGAATAGATGTCCTGATGTCAAACACCCAGTCGAATCTATCGATCAAAGGTCAATGATGTGAACCTATGTCAAGAGTGAGAGAATCCATCATTGAGGCATATAGATCTTAAGGTACTAAATTTTGTTTGTAAGACTATTTCCCGAATGATGAGCTGATGTTGACGGGAATAGTCTCGTTGAAGGAGGGCCATGATGAGTCCCACATCAATGACATGAAACTTGGAACAAAGTTCTGGAATGATGTGAATAAGGTAACCATAAGACTGACTCAAAAATACTGACACAGAGGCTATTTTGATTGCAGAGGTAAAAAATTCTTCAACTCCCCTTTGAACATCAGGCGGCACGACAAAAAGACTTGGAAGCATGACTAGACCAGACAATCACACAGTGTTGTTAGATTTTTATCATTCAAGCTAGCATTATGATCTTAGGATCTTTAACTGAGAGAATAACATGCACAATAATAAACACAAGAGACAAGAGACACAAAGAATTTTCCTCGTGGAAACCATAAAGGAGAAAACCTTTCAACTTCCTCAGAGATAGAATCAACACCAAAAGTAAAACTTGAAAACATAAAGATGATCTCTCGACAACATTAGTCTCTCTCTTGTCCCAGCAACTTCTCTCTCACTCATACACCCCAATGAGTGAGTGTGTGTGTGATAAATATAGAGGCTCACTCTCTATTTATATTCTTTCGTTCACTTGAATCCCACTCCAACATGTCGGCCTCACTTAACAATTACTTACTAGAGCCAACATCTCTAGGAGTGTTTAATATCCCTAGTGACCCACAACTTGTGGGGAATTTTCCTCCTCTGACCAACAAAGAGGGTTATACTTAACACAACGGTGGGGACTATTGCCCTGAATTACAATCTCTCACATAGGGTCGACTTTTCTAGGATAGTCTAATAACCCTAGGGCCCCACAACTGCGGGGGATTTGACCCTTGACCAATAGGAGGGTTACCCACAATGACTTGACATGACTTGTTTACATTATAGAAACTCTTTATCGGAACATCGAGGCATGAAATGACTCAATTAAATTATAGACACATCTTGGAATAAACATCAGGGTACAATACATAAGATATACGGATGAATACATTCTGAAGTTACAAATACATCAACACCCCCTCTTAACTAGGAAGGTATTCTCTTTGTTAGCACTCAGAATGTACCCAGGTTGTAAAAAGGTAAACTCCGAGGTAACAGCAAAACCACTTTAGAAAGAAACTGGTATTTTCTTTCAGAGAGGGATCTCTCAATACAGACTTAACAAGACCATGTATAAAACAATATTTAAATATTTTGTATATTTGGCTGAAACAATCACAAGACCATTGGGCATGGAGTCATATGCATATAAAGAGATCACAAAGATGTATACACAATATTTATCAAAGGCAAGGTAATCACATCATCACAGTCATTAAATTTGATCCAGGTGAAACAGAAGAGATGAGGAAACAGCCCATTAATACAGAGCATCAAAGATGAATTCTATATCAACTTTAGCAGAAAAAATTATATAATATCTGAAATGATGACTAGAGCATAAACACATGAATTCTAATCATCTAACGCTATATTCCAGATACGAGGAAGAAACAAAATGGAGTGTTACGCAAGGGAAATACAATCACATAAAGAAAGAAGCACATACTGTAATATCAACGATACAGGAATCTCTGACAAAACTCTCATGCATTCACTTTGTTATTCAAAAACAGATATGTTCTCCAAAATTCTTTTTACCCGATGGGTTCCAACCCCCATCTCTTAAAAAAGATGCAAATTTATACATAAAATAATAGGTCTTCCCTCCAGATCAATGACTGAATGATCGGCTTAATTTAGAGTTTTGTAACAGAATCCCTAACTCCTAGGAAGTTTGTTACAACTCCACTCCTAACAGATCGAAAAGTCAAAATAAACTTGATAACAAAATTTCGCCTAGCTAGCTCCATGTCTTTGCCCCATCAGCTCCACGTCTTTTCCCCCTCAGCTCCTCAGTGCATAACACCTATTTCTAGGAATGAAGAATATACTTTGTCTTTCTAAACCACTCCACAACTTTCCACTGCTCCGAACTTGGGGTGTCACACTCCATCATTTCTCGAATTGCTACTTCGAGCTCCATATATGCTTCATAAGACTTCTTGGGCAATCTGGCTCTGATAATTGCGAACTTCTGTAGAATTTCAAAATCTTCTGTTAACACATCCACAATGGTTTTCCCTGTTAGGATTTTCTCCAAATCATTAAAATTTGAGTGGTCCATGCGGCACTGGACAAGCAGGTTATGATAATGTTCCTGTGAGAACATCCGACCCTCCTCATCCCAGAAGGAAGGCAATCCATCTTTGAACAGCTCTTTGAAATCTCGTTTGAAATTAATAACCTGCAAAAGCCATTCTTCTGACTTATCTTGGACTGTCTTCATTAAGTGGTGTTTTTGGATGAATCTCTTTGCCCACAGCACTATTGATATTCTATATTTTATGCCCATATCGTGCAACTTTTGATATGTCAGTGAATTCAGAAAATTCAGTGTGTTCTGAGCTGTAGTAAGAGGTCTTTTCTCCATATGTTCATTTACCAGTATTAATCTCTGGTGAGCCAAATTTATCAGTATATTCAAATCATCAATAAAATTTAGATAGTGTCGGAACTTGGTAATCTCTATAGAAAAGGTATCCCAAATGATATGTTTTGCCCCCTGAAGAGGGCCTTTCCCAATGCATTTTTCTTTTAGCTCATTGAATTTTTTCTGTAATTGGTTCCTGTCCTGCAATATTTGTTTTTTTCTTTCACTTACTTTGGCTAATTCAGCCTTTATTTTTTCATCCTCTGCCTTCAACTCTTTAATTGCTTCATCTTTCAAGCTCACCTGGGACATAGGCACCAACAGATCATCTGCAAAAAAATTATCCAATGGCTTGTTGATGTTCACAATGGACAAGTCTTCATCAGTGGGGGTTTGAATCATTAACTCCTCCATAATTTCCTTCTCGTTGCTTTGGTCCTTTTTCATTAAGGAAATTTGAGACAATAGTTCATTCCGCTCGGCCTCCCACCTGTCCTTTTCCTCCTGTAACTCGACAACTTTTCCTTTATACTCCATCATCTCTTGATGGACTTTATCCTTTTCCTCTTGCAAAGCCATTAATTCAGCTGATTGGACATGCTCTGAACCTAGGATCTTCAGCTTTTTCTTTAAGACCTGGAGTGCATTGTCTTTCTCCTCTAGCATCCTCTTGACTGCTTGGGTGTTGTCTGAACTAACAATGTTTGTTTGCAGTTTTCTAATCTGAATGACATTTGCTTTATTCTCAACTTTCTCATGTTTCAATTGAACTTCTAATTTGTCTATCAAAACTTGCAATTTATTAATCCTTACCATGGCTTGCAATAAGTCTGAGTAAATGATGTCACTGGTTTGTTTGTGCAGTTGAATCTTATCCGCAGTACTGATTTTGTCCAGCCGGATCTCCATTTCAAACATCTTCTTGTCGTTTACTATAGCCATCTTAAATGTATTTCTCTCAGCATCTCTAGCAGAAACTAGAGAGGTTTTTGAAATGTACAAACTTCTCACTCTCGGGATCAAATTTCTTGTCTCCTCCAGAGACTGTTTCCTCTTCTCCATGTAGTTGGCTTTGAGCTCTTCCTTCGACTTAAATACAGGGCTTGATTCTGAACTGTCTACATCACCCTCCACATTTTTAAAAGATAATTGATTTACTTGCACGGTTTTCATGGGAATTAGGGAAACCCTTTTGAAACCATCAAACACTTCCTCATTTACCATTTCACCACCTTCAAGCAGCTTTGCCTTTTTATGGGACCCGTCTTTGTCCACTTCCATACTCTCAGTTTCGGACAAACTCCTCTTAATCGTAATACTAGCGCCTTCTGTTATTTGGGTTGCTGTGACAGGTACAGTATATGCATCTTCATTAGGCTTTGATCTCTCAGTAAACTACAGCAAATTGGCCGTTTCATCCAACCCCTCAACAGGCTGGTGCTCAAATGGTTTATTCTTATTGGCCTGCTTCCTCAATGAGATCACATGGTGGGGATCGTAATTCACTTTTGACTCCTTTTGGAAATCCATCTTCTCTAGCAATTTCTCTATGAATGCTAGGGCACCTTTACCTTTAAAAATGAAAGAGCTGACTTTAAGTGGAAATTTAATGTTTGAAGATTTTTTGAAAGCACCAAAGTGCTCTTCCTCAGACAACAATCTTTGCCTCATGAACTCGAGTGCGAAAATCCTTGGGGTCAAAAAGTAGCATAGCCTATAAGGCTGACCAGTAAAGCCATATATTCTTAACACTGTGTAATCTCTGTATAGGAACCAGTCCCCCACCCTATCTTCGGGTGAAGACTGCATTAAACATCTCATCTCATCCAGGACACGGGGCATTTCCTCATCAAATATCATTTTGTACATTTCCGCCATGATCAAATTAGCAAATTCGAACATGTTGATTTGCTTGGGCAAATCAGAAGAGCATAGAGTGCTTAAAAATTTCAACTCGGTGACATTGGAGCATAACAACATATTGAGCAAGTAGGTCTGAAACCTAAAGAACCGAACTTTTGGAAACTCAGCAAGCTGAAGATGGATTTCTTCAGCGCGATACTCATCTAAATTAAACACAAGGACTGACTGGGAATCTGAGCTCAAAGAATTTATTCTTAATAAAAACCCAAGGATGACATCGCCCACCTGGAAATCATCATCCTGACCTAACACTTGACAGACCAGGGAAATTACCAATTGGACTTCATTCTTAAAAATGTGTACAGGTTAGGGCAGGAAAAGACCATTAAGGGACTGACCTTCCTTTAGAATGGTAGACAGGAATTGACAGTGACTTTCAGTTTCACAATTCTTGAAAATTTCAGCAAGGGTAGACTCATTTACCGACTCATGATTAACAGGGTAATTTTTGGGCAAATTGAGTTTTTCTCTAATGACTGTGGCATCGACCTTACAAAGTATTCTAGACGTGGACCGACTCACAATAATCCTCTGAGAAGAAGAATAGTTGACAGCACACCACTCTGCAAACTCCAGGAAATGGAGGGTTTGCTCGAGGGCGAAGTAATATAGGAAAGACTTACACACATTCAGTACATCGTTCCCTTGTGAGTTGTAATACCACAGCTTCTCCTTACTAACAGACACACTCCCTATAGATAGGAAGGGGTTGCACACGCTCCTATCTCTGTCTACTAAAAACTCTTCTCTGTCATCGACGACCTGACCAGACACTTGAACTTCTTTCCCCTGGTCCATTACTTAATTTATAATGGTAATTTGGATGGAGGAATTACAGGGTTTAAGCTTTACCTGGTCGACTGTAGAGGCGTGTGCTCAGAGCGTGCCCGAAACTGACAAATGGAAGATGACAAATCGTCCAGTCCTTTTCACCCGTCCCAAGCGAATAAAATAACAATGATAGAGGTCAACCTTGATTTTATAAGCCACTTTTGTCTTTGGAGGCTACCACAATTAACCACGTGGACAACAATTTATTTTCCGCAACCACCATCTATTCCTATCTGCCGCGCACTTCTATTCCCCGGATTCGTTCAAAACCATTGATCTGACTCCTCTTTAATTTTCAACCTTTGGATCACGTGCCACATACCTCGTTCCTCCAGGCATCCCGGTCATAAACAACGTGCAAGTCTCCACCCAGGAAACATCTCCAACCGTCGATGCAACCGCTTCTCCTCACTCCACCGTTAGATCGGGAAAGAGATATTCGATTCCGTTGATTTTCCTGACCTTATCCTTCATGCAACTTCATGCTCCAGAATTTCCCATAGCCATAGATGTGATCAACCTTTATTTGTGAGCTGTCGGATCATGTGACACCTACCAAATTCCGCTGGGCTCCATCACTTTAACCACCACGCAAGTTTATCTTCCGGAATCATCACCCGCGGTTGATGCACTTCACCTTTAGTCGTCAACCGTAAGATCAATCGCCATGTACCACATTCCGCTGGGCGCTTTGGATTTATCTGTCGTGCAGGTTTTGGCTCCAGAACCAATCCCAACCATGGATGCAATCCGACTCTACATCTCCGCCGTTGGATCGAGTGGTATGTACTCGATTCCGCCGGACTAAATTGCTTTAACCAACATGCAATTTCATAAGGCAGATTAAACACGGACCGCGGATCTGCTCGAGCGAGATTGATAGCCGTCGATCTGCGCACCCGATAAACGCCCGGACATACTTTATCTTCCTCGCATTTTTGAAGAGCGAAGAGGATATCGGCCATTTATTTTAATCCTTCTTCCACCGTGGCTTAAGGATTTTTGGTAACTTAATCATTTTTTTGCCTATCATCCCATTCTTACAATATATCCTTTAACCAAAGTTTGGTAAACACTTGTTGTTTCTCCTCCACCATGATTTTTTATCCCCCTGCTAAATAATGGTGTTAACACTCTCGACACAATTTATCATCACAAGTATTCTTCTCTATATCATTTGGATCATCATCGAGTCCTCGTCATCTTCAAGTCATCTTCATCTTCAAGTCATATTCATCCTCAAGTTATCTTCATCTTCAAGTCATCTTCATCTTCAAGTCATATTCATCCTCAAGTTATCTTCATCTTCAAGTCATCTTCATCATTGGATCTGGATCATCACTGGATATGGATCATCACTGGATCTGGATCATCACTTGATCTGGATCATCACTGGAACATCATCACTGGATATGGATCATCACTAGATCTAGATCATCACTGCTGGATCATCATCACTGGATCTGGATCATCACTCGATCTGGATCATCATTGTTGGATCATCATCATGGGTGCTATCTCATGATTCTTCTCGTCACAGGAAGTTCTATAGAGCCAACCCTTTTTCATGCTAGTTGTAGGCCTAGCCTCCATGTAGGTATTTTCCGGCACTTATATCTGACCCTAAGTCAGAATGTCCTGCCCAACACTTATATCTGATCATGTAGGAACCAATCCTATAGTCATATCAGAAAGGCACACCTAGCACTCACATATGACCATGTGGGAACACATCCCACAACCCTATCAGAAAGGCCCAGCACTCGCTTCTGACAACCAATGTCAGAAAGGCCCAATAATTACATTCGACCATGTGAGGAACCAATTCTCCATGCCTAAAGGGCTCTGCACTTACATCTTATCATTGTAGGAACCAATCCTACAATTGCCTTAGAATGGATCTGCACTTACATCTGATCATTGTAGGAACCAATCCTACAATCACCTCAGAATGGATCTGCACTCACATCTGATCATGCAGGAACCAATCCTACAGTCACATCAAAATGGTCCTTAGTCCCAAACTGAGCTTTCCTGGTAACTGACCAGGTGCCTCCATTCCAAGAATGGCATTCAACGCTTATATTTGATCATGTAGGAACCAATCCTACAGTCACATCAGAATGGCTCAACACTCATATCTAACATGCAAGGAACCAATCCTCTCATCATGTCAGAATGGATCACGGACTCATCACTTCCCTTTGGAGGGAACCTCGATCTGGAGAACCCCAAGCTTCTCCCTGAAGTACTCAAAATTCTCCCTGGAGATCACCTTCCAACATGTATACATGGAATATAATGAGGAAGCAGACAGACTATCAAAAATTGCTCTTCATATACTTGAAGGTTATATCTTTATCGAGGAATTCAATAATGAAAATGAACCTATATATGAAGAATGCTTGCAAATCTATCATTTTTGAGACAGTGATGTAAAAGACTGAAGATGCACTAGTTATTTCTTACCTTTATAGTGGTCGATTGCATTTTCCATGCTTATGGTCTCTATGGACAGTCCTGTATTTATTTCATGTTTATGGTCATTGTGGAATTTTTAATTTTTTTAGAGATATTACTAAGGTTTTGGGGTGAACCAAGTTTTCATTTCATATTGTTGAATGGGGCATTTATATAATGCTTTATTTGTCTGTTGATTGATGTTGCTTCCAGTTTGTAGTAGCTTTCTCTGTATCTCAACTAGTGTTTTCAGACTGGTATATGTCCGATGTAAGCTTTTGTAGTGTTTAGTATACTTTTAATTTAAAGGCTTTTTTTTGAAAAAAAGGAGAAGTGGTTTTAAAAAAACCTCTCATACATAGAGGTCCATGTATACTAGTGCATCTAGATTAAAGGAATTCAACCCAACACCTCAAAACATGAAACTAGCTAAATACCTAACAAAATTGATAGCTTTTGATTAAGCGAACCAACTGGGCTAAAAACACCACAATGTTTTCGTGTGAGTCCTAAACTTGAGGAAATATTTCCACCTCAAGGGGTTTGATCACTCTTAAAATGAATCTATGTTGGTTCCAATTGCAATGGTCCCATCCAAACAATGTTGCTTGAAAACAAAAAAAATTATCACAAAATCATCTCATCCAAAAAATTAAAAGCAATATTTACACCATAAAAATGGATAATTGTAGTAATATAATACATGTGAAAGAATGCAGTGAAAGACAAAATAGACAAATAGACATGAAGTAAAATGCTTTCAATTTACCCAATTATTGATTAATTTGCAATTATCACAAAATTAATATCTAACTTATTGTTCTATTATTAAATTATGATTACATAATCGTATATATTTTCCATCACAATCAGCCAGGTGCCAAGTATTCCAATTCGAAATCTTACAAATATGCAAAAAATATTTGTTTTGAATATATATCTCTCATGGAGATCAAATCAAGGAAAGACTCACTAAAGCACAAAGGTTTAGGTGTCTTGTAACTATTTAATAAAATATTTTTTTTAAATGTGGGGATGCAAGAATGAAATTGAAATTGAAATTAGTTGTATATTTATATAAATGTATTTTACAATTTAGCCAATTTAAATTTAGAGCCTACTTGTTTGGTTATATATATATATATATATATATCCAAAGAAATCACAAGGGGCCTAAGGTGGCTCTAATTATGGAGCCTAAGGGGAAATCAAGTGTGACCCTTATTGCACGGAGAGAAGCGAGGTGCTCTCCAACCCAGTATCGTATCGGGGAGATCATGTCACGTTAGTCACGTTCTGCTAGCAGGCATAAATAAAAAATATTAAAAAATAAAAAAATGAAAATTATAAATTATATATCGACTTAAATAAAAATATAAAAAAATTAAATTAGCATAGATCCATTTTAAACGTATCCAAATGGTAAAAAAATGTACACCTCAAGAAATTGGAATCCTCTTGGTGCCTGGGTTTAAAATGGATCTATGCTAGTGTATCTATGCATATGCATATGGGAATTTTAGCTCTCAGCCACTTGAGGTAACCCATCAGACTATATTGTTATCCATTTCTTTAACCAATGCTTAAGTGAAGCTTATTGAAATCTTAATCAAGATGAATTTTTGCATAAAAATATATAACGACCATTAAACGAATCTTAGCTATACACTTATTACACTCAAGTTAATCTTCTCAAAAAATCCAAAATATAAGATATAAACCTCTATAGACCTATTCAATTTAAATTTATTTAAAACTTGATTTTATCATAAATTATGTAGTAAAAGAAATTGAATGTTAAGAATTAGTTCAAGGATTAGACGATTCGTTTAAATTATGCTTTTGATGAGAGGCTATAGATTTGTTCTGCCCCTTAATATTATTAAGCATTTGGTACTTGATTTTCTTTTTTAGTTATCTCTCTCAATATTATTAAAAAATATTATATTATTTTTTGTAGTTGATTTAATCTTTTATAGATATTCTTAAAAAGTGAGATATCATAAAGCATGCTTCTCCATATTTATAAATAATATCCTTAATATATAATACTCGTACACCAAAGTTAGTGAGATGTCATAGAGCATGCTTCTCCACATTTATAAATAATATTTAAGGATTAGAATATACTAGTACACCAAACTTACCACTATTCGAAATAGACACTTCAAAATATTATATTGTGTTTTGTAATTGATTTTATCATTTTATAAATATTTTAAAAAAGGGTGAGAGATACCATAAAGCATGCTTCTCCATATTTATAAATAATATCTTTAAAAGATTAGTATATATTAGTAAACCAAACTTACCATTATTCGAAATAGACACTTCGCTTTAGATCTTATAAATTAATTATGTTTATATTTGTAAATCATAAAACTAAAATTAAGTTCTTTGTTCAATTTAGTCAATTATGTCTAAATCAGGAGTTCTTTTGGTCTATTTTTAGTCACTAGCACCATTGGGTCCACTTAACCTAATTGGGACACATACACCAGTTACTAAAGTGTGGGGAACACTAATTGAGGCCAACTGCCACTGATTGCACTTGCATGCATTAGTTTAGGATCCTCATATATCAATCCCTACAAATTACAAGGCATTGGGAGTGCTGATACCAACCTCCATTAGTTAAGTTCAGTTGGTGACTAGTCAAGCTTAGTTAGGAGTTAGTTACATTAAGCTCTAGTATGTTACACTTAGTTCTTCTCAGTTAGCGCCAGGTTTGCATGGCTGCATGCAGGTGAGGTGCATTTACTCACCTACCTCAGTCAGTTAGTCTAGTTAACACTGAATTAGACACTTGAGTTTGGATTTTGAACTCCGATGAACTCCAATAATGATTTAGACAAGGTCAGTTAACCATTCAGTTAAGTAGATTCAAACCAATTCGAATTTCCTCACATGGATTCGAATTGCATGAGGCTATTTAGCCATTGTACTTCATTGTAATTAATTATCTAATTACTTTTGATTAATGAAAGGATTCATAGTTGCAAGACATATTTTCACTGCTTCATTCTTCAATTTTTGAGTAAAATTGTGTGATCTATATTATGAGTTGTGTGTTGGTCCAAAGATCTACGTGCTCAATTTAATATGGTATCAGAGCCTCGGTAGGACAAGGCATTTCTCCTCCTATAGATTCATACTTGGATCAAAAAAAAATTGAGCAAAATTGCTCCTTTCATCACTGCACTAGAAGCGGAGAATTTACCACTTAATATTCAAAGTTAAGGAATTGTTGATCAAGCTTACTTGATCAACTATGCTGGGTGTGAAGGAAATTCCAAAAGTGCAGGTTGTCGAACTTATTTTGTTAGTTTGATTGTGTGATTTACAGGTTTATCAGTCTCCTTCACTGCATTCGCTACAAGCAACTCAGTCTCCTTCACTACATTTGCTACAACAACTCAGTCTCCTTCACTACATTCTAAATGGCCCCTCCAATGGAGCTTATCAATCCTTTCAACTACCACCAATGGAAGGAGGACATGGAGATGCAGCTACGCTCCAAAAGACTCTTCAGACTCACAATGGAGACAGAGGTAGAGACAGTTCATTATGTTGACAAAGAAAAGAACTGGAATATGCTTGATGAAGCATATGGATGCTTGCGCTTCTCAATATCTTGATATCTTCTCTTCCACATCAATGGATTGAATACTTTCAAGGAGGTTTTGGATAAGATTTCTTCTTTATTTGATAAGCAGGATGACCTGAGGATCTATCGGCTAGAGAATGGGTTGATTTCTCTTCATCCAGCCAATTTTGAAACAATAAATGACCTCTTCACCAAATTCAAGCATCTATTATACCAGTTGAAGCTGTACAAGGTTGAGAAGGAGGATGATCAACTCCTCCTTACTATTCTCTCAAAACTTGGTGCAAACTATTCAGTATTTGTATCAACCTTTAATTCATTGAAGCTCACTACTCCAAATTGGAGGATTCCTACTCTTAACTCCTTCATTGAATCTCTCACCCAGTAGCATGACAAGTTGATCCAAATGGGGATCATTCGATCTTCCATAGATCAAGAGATGGTTGTTGGAGGACCTAAGGTAGCGAATGATAAAGGAAAGCAAAAGGATGAGTCTCCTATGGAGAAAGAATAGTCAAATGAGCCTTCAAGTTTGAAGAGGAGAAAGAAGAATGGCAAAGGAAAGACCCTTTGTTCTTACCCTAGAAGGGCTTTCATCTAGAAAGCTCATGTATGAGAAGAACAATAGATGAAATGGCTCTTATTCTGAAGAAACATAACATTATTGTACCTACTAGCACAAGGAAAGCTGAACATAGAGAATAAACTGAAGAACATGAAGAGACATGCCATGCACTAAAGGCTAGTTGTTTAACAACACATGCCTTTCTCATTGATTTTGGAGATTCCAACCATATGGTTTCATCCAAAGAATCATTCTATTATTTACAGTCTTTTGATTGTCCTAGTATTCAGATGGGGAATAATAGTCAAATTCGAGCCAAAGGGAAGGGTTCTATCAAGCTTGAGCATGGAAAGTTCAAAGATGTGCTTTATGTGCCCTCCTTAGCTGCAAAGTTGTTATCTATATAATAGATGAATCATACTGGCTCTCCAAAGTGAGTGATATTTGGTACTGACTCAGTGGAGATCACATATATCTCTAATGGGAACATCATAGCGAAGGGTATTGTAAATCATACCTCCAAGGCATATGAGTTCTCACACTTCATGCCATTTTCAAAACCAGTGCACTCTCAACTACCACTTGACAGGGAAGGTAAAAACATTCCATCTACTTCTTTTGCAGTTTCCACTAGTATTGCAAATCGAGTTGTATTAGTTTATGAGATTGAGATTCAAGGTGATTCAGATCCAGATCTAGTACCTACTCCCAATTGGGGAGCTAGGAAGATGATTGGAAATCCATCTAACACACAGAATAAAAAGAACGTTGGTCTATGTCATGTGGTCTTACCTCCTTTAGAGAGATGTAAAAAAATAGCTGTGAGATGCTACATGATAAGGGATTATCAGTTACACTACCTTCAAAATTATAGAGTGGATAATACACCTCTTCATCTATAAAGAGGCAAAGGTTACATTCCTCCTTCCTTCCATCATCATTTTGGAAAAAGATGGAGAATTCTACATGCCATAAACCAGGATCCCTGTGCACAGAACATCATGCATGCTTCTTCGATACATCACAGATATGAAGGATGCAACAACATATTTTCAAGTTTTTCAAAATTGAATCATGATTCTATCTGCTTAGTTAGAGGGGGGTGATTTTTTCCCATGTGGTTTTTCCACCATCTCCTTGTATTGAGCAGTTACTTTACTTTACTTGTTGTAATGGGTGACCTATGGTCTCAGTTACCAGGGCCCACAAATTGTCCAAGTTAGCATTTAGGGGGGGGGTTTAGGATTATAATCCTCCCTTGTCCAATTTGGTAAATTATGTCTAAATTAGGAGTCCTTTCAGTCTATTTTTAGTCACTAGCACCATTGGGTCCACTTGGCCTAATTGGGGCACATACACCAGTTACTAAAGTGTGGGGAACACTAATTGAGGCCAAATGCCACTGATTGCACTTGAATGCATCAGTTTAGGATCCTTTTAGATCAATCCCTACAAATTAGGTGCCACTGGGAGTGCAGATACCAACCTCCATTAGTTGAGTTCAGTTGGTGACTAGTCAAGCTTAGTTAGAAGTAAGTTACATTTAGTTCTTGTTTGTTACACACTCAGTTCTACTCAGTTAGCGCTAGGTTTGCATGGCTGCATGTAGGTGAGGCTCATTTACTCACCTATCTCAGTGAGTTAGACTAGTTGACATTGAATTAGACACTTGATTTTGGATTTTTAACCCCGATGAACTCCGACAAATGATTTAGACAAGGTTAGTTAACCATTCAGTCAAGTAGAGTCAAACCAATTTGAATTTCCTCACATGGATTCAAATTGCATGAGGCTATCTAGCCATTGTACTTCATTGTAATTAATTATCTAATTACTTTTGATTAATGAAAGCATTCATAGTTGCAAGCCATTTTTGCATTGTTTCATTCTTCAAATTCTGAGTAAAATTGTGTGACCTATCTTGTGAGTTGAGTGTTGGTCCACATAGCTATGTGCTCGATTTAATATGGTATCAGAGATTCGATAGGACAAGGCACTTTTCCTACTAAATATTCATACTTGGATCAAAAAAAAATTGAGCAAAATATCTCCTTCTAGCACTGCACCAGAAGCGGAGAATTTACCACTTAATATCCCAAGTTAAAGAATTGTTGATCAATCTTGCTTGATCAACTATGTTGGTTGTGAAGGAAATTCTAAAACTGCAGGCTATAAACCTTATTTTGTCTATTTGATTGTGTGATTTACAGGTTTATCAGTCTCCTTCACTACATTCACTACAAGCAGCTCAGTCTCCTTCATTGCATTCACTACAACATGTCAGTCTCCTTAAATGCATTCTAAATGGCCCCTCCAATGGAGCTTCTCACTCCTTTCAACTACGACTAGTGGAAGGAGGACATGGAGATGCAGCTACGCTCCAAAATACCCTTCAGACTCATAATGGAGACAGAGGCAGAGCCAGTTCATTATGTTGACAAAGAAAAGTATTGGAATAGGCTTGATGAAGCATATGGATGCTTGAGCCTCTCAATCTCTTGATATCTTCTCTTCCACATCAATGGATTGAAGACTCCCAAGGAGGTTTGGGATAATATTTCTTCCTGATTTGATAAGCAGGATGACCTGAGGATCTATTAGCTAGAGAATGGGTTTATTTCTCTTCATCCAGCCAATTTCGAAACACTAAATGACTTCTTCACCAAATTCAAGAATCTAGTGTTCCAGTTGAAGCTGTGCAAGGTTGAGAAGGAGGATGATCAACTAATCCTTGTTATTCTCTTAAAACTTGGTGCATACTACTCAGTATTTGTATCAACCTTTCATTCAGTGAAGCTCTCTACGCAAATTGGAGGATGCCTACTCTTAAGTCCTTCATTGAATCTCTCACCCAGGAGCATGACAAGTTGATCCAAATGGGGATCATTCGATCTTACAGAGATCAAACACTGGTTGCTGAAGGACCTAAGGTAGTGAATGATAAAGGAAAGCAAAAGGATGAGTCTCTTACAGAGAAAGAGCATTCAAATGAGCCTTTAGATTCTAAGAGGAGAAAGAAGAATGGTAAAGGAAAGACCCTTTGTTCTTACTGTGGAAGGGGCTTTCATACAAAAAGCTCTTGTATGAGAAGAAAAATAGATGAAATGGATCTTCTTCTAAAGAAACATAACATTAATGTCCCTGCTAGCGTAGGGAAGGCTGAACATAGAGAAGAAAATGAAGAAAATGAAGAGACATGCCATGCAATGAAGGCTAGTTGTTCAACAACACATGCCTTTCTCAATGATTTTGGAGCTTCCAATCATATGGTTTCATCCAAAGAATCATTCTCTTCTTTACAATATTTTGATGGTCCTAGTATTTAGATGGGGAATAAAATTCAAATTCGAGACAAAGGGAAGGGTTATATCAAGCTTGAACATGGAAAGTTCAAAGATGTGCTTTATGTGCCCTCCTTAGTTGCAAATCCATTATCTGTATACCAAATGAATCATATTGGCTCTCTAAAGCAAGTGATATTTGGTCCTGACTCAGTGGATATCACAAATATTTCTACTAGGAACATCATAGCGAAGGGTGCTGCAAGTCATGCCTCCAAGGCATATGAGTTCTCACACTTCATGCCATTTTCAGAACCAGTGCACTCTCAGTTGCCACCTGACAGGGAAGGTAAAAACATTCCATATACTTCTTTTGTAGTTTTCACTAGTATTGCAGATCCAGTTGTATCGGTTTATGAGATTGAGATTCAGGGTGATTCAGATCTAGATCCAATCCCTACTCCCAAGTGGGAAGCTAGGAAGATGAATATAAATCCATATGACACACATAAGATAAAGAACCTTGCTCTATTTCATGGAATCTTACCTCATTTAGAGAGATGTGACAAAATTCCTGTGATATGCTACATGGAAAGGGCCGATTAGTTAAACTTCCTTTAGAAGAATGGAGTGGATCATACGCCTCTTCATCCAGAAAGAGGAAAGAGGCAAAGGTTACATTCCTCCTTCCTTCCATAATCATTTTGGGAGAAGATGGAGAAGTCTACATGCCAAACCCCATGATACCTATGCATAGGGCATCATGCATGCTGCTTCGCTACTTCGCATAGATGAAGGATGCAACAACATATTTTCAAGTTTTTCAAACTTAAATCCTGATTCTATCTGCTTAGTTAGAGGGGGGTATTTTTTCCCATGTGGGTTTTTCCCTTGCTCCTTGTATTGAGCAGTTACTTTACTTTACTTGCTGTAATGGGTGACCTATGGTCTTAGTTACCAGGGCCCACAAATTGTCAGAGTTAACATTCAGGGGGGGTGTTAGGATTATAATCCTCCCTTTTCCAATTTGGTAAATTATATCTAAATCATGAGTCCTTTCAGTCTATTTTTAGTCACTAGCACCATTGGGTCCGCTTGGCCTAATTGGGGCACATACACCAGTGACTAAAGTGTGGGGAACACTAATTGAGGCCAACTGTCACTGATTGCACTTGAATGTATCAGCTTAGGAGTCTCAATTGTCACATGCCCCAATTTGCAAAAACAATTTTATAATATTTGAGGAACACTGTGTTAAATTTTATGCTAAGTTGTAATTGATGACCCAGTGGGCTCAAGAATATTAATGTAAATTCAGAATATTTTATTTATAAATAAATAAATGAGGAGACAACAGCTTAGGGAAGCTGTTAAAAGAGTGTTTACTGGTGAATTAGTGGAGGAGACTGGGTGGAGAGAAAACTGACATGTTTTAGCACCCTCAAACCACTTCCAACTGTTGCAGGTGGAAACTTCCCTATATTTGTGGTCATGATTCCCCAAGAAAGTGGAATCACAGTAGGTGGTTCATTTAATGAAAACTGACCCAGAAGACCTATGCATCTCTATAAAATTTCCCATTGAAGAGAGCTGAGGCTGCTCATTCTAGAGAAGTGATCATTCAGGGTGAATGAATTTACTCAAGAGAAATTCAATGGAGGGGAGTCTGGAATGTGTTTGAGGGGATAACTACTGAAATTGATCTAGTTATAGCTTTTAAGCTAAAGATCTGACTGCTGAGAGCATATTTTTATTATTGAGGTAATTGGACCAGTCAGGTGACAGAGGTTTTACAGTTGCATTCTACACCTAATTCTCAGCTAAGAAGACTAGGAACAAGCTCGGGGGTCCTGAGGAAGCGTTGTTTGAACACTCTCCAAGAGTTTGGTTGGGAGGAACAACCTCCTTAAGCTGTTGTCTTCTTGTCCTCAACAGGTTGTATTTTATTTTTACTATCTTCAGTTAAATAATTCTTAGTTTATCTATTGCAGGCATGTTTGTGTTTAGGGTTTATGAATGAAAAGTAACTATGTAATGTTAAGTTCAGTAAAATTATAGATTATAGTAGAAATGGAAATGATTATGTAATAAAGAGAAATAGATAGAAAATAGATTTCGAAGCTGTGTTTTTCCACACCTGAACTCTGGTCGTACTCTAGCATAGTTGGATTGTCTTAGGTAAAGGAACTGATTCTTTTATTGGAATGTAAATAGTAAATATGATTCTTTTATTTGAATGTAAATAGAAATAGATTTTACTTCAATGTTTATGAATTTCACTGATTAGAAGTGCTATCTTTTGTCTACACCTATTTTTACTTCAGCCAACTAAATGGAAACACAGGTATAAAGAGAATAGTAAATATTACTATTATTACAGTATTAGTATCCAGATAGAATATAAAGATTATAGTTAACAGTAGTAAAGAAAACATGTAAAAAGAAAATAATAAAATAGTTGTTAAATATTAACTTTACATACCATAGTATGTCTTATCTAAGAGTTAAGGATTCTTTTACAATCCTTTTATTTTACAAAAATTACTGAGATTTAATATTACTCTAGTTTTCAAGTATGCTGCACTAAAAATCTAAATATTTTTCTTAACTAAAAACTAGAAACAAAATTGTTTAGAATCTTTTCATTTCATATAGAGTTAGCATCATATTTATAAATGTAAGTCAAATAATCTTTCATTATTCTATTTCTCAAAAATAGAGTCAAGAATACTATAAGTAGAAACAAGAACTTCATAAACTATAGGGTTTACAACATTTCTTTTAAGCCTTAAAAGCCGAGTTCTAGAATTTAACCATATCTTCTAAACAGTGCTTAAAAATTAATTATAATTTACAGAGTAGTAATAAATAAAATGCATATGTAAATAACAAACAAAGTAAACCAAGAATCATTAACCATTTGCAATATAAATCTCAAATCAAGGTAGGCTTATAGCCTATAGAAATGATGGGTTGAAACCCCATCCTGCTAAAGAATCCAATACACATAAATCTTTTATATTAACAGTAAGTTAAATACATTACTGACAGCGTGAGTAAACCTAGTACAAAGTTTGCTTTCTTCAAGTTCAAATGTAAAAGAGAAACTGAAGCGAACGAGACAGAGGTCTTTTAAAAACTCCGATCTTAAAGGATTTTTCCTTATAATCTTAAACAAACAACATTACATCATTAAGTTGTAAGGCTAAAACTGTTTCACCAAAACCATATATACACCACAGCTTCAAAAACTTGTGCTACCCAGCGAAGTATCGCAAGGGTTTTAAATTAAAACATGGATAATAAACAAACTAACTAAACATCTTAACCAACAGTGTATCTCAAGCCATACTTCCAACCAAAGGAACCTTCATCCAACAACCCATATTGCAAGCAGGGAGAACCCACGATGAGACCGGGGCTTACCAGTTGGAAGCCCACAAAGTTAACCGACGCATGAGTGCATTCCATTCAAATTCTAGAGATGTCAATAGGAGCCTACAAGGAATTGAAACCAAACATTAATTAAACTCAGTTCATAAATTATAAAGAAACCCTAATTTAGTAAATCATTGACAAAAGAAATGTGAGTAGAATAACAATATATACCTGTGCTGTGTGTAAGAAGAAATTGGATCTGAGAAGAAAACAGTCACCAGCTCAAGTGAACTTAATCGAGAAGAAAGAAAACCCTCATGCCAACCCTACGACAGAGGCATCAAGGATACAACACTCAAGCTCCATGATGCCAAGGCAAAGAACAAAAAAATCCTTTTACAGGCTTCGAGCCAAGTGAAGAAGTTAAAACCACGCACACTGTGTTTTCTCAACTCACAAAAGAAAACTGAAAACACAAACCACGAACCCTTATACCACTATGCACAGTAATGCAGGCTTCAGTTCCAAGGTTTAAGAAAGAGCAGGCCTCTCATGGCCGCAAAGAGTCTCATAGCACAGCCTGCAGGAAGACAACCCTTGAAACAAAAATGCCAAGGAGTAGAGTTTCAGTTTTTGTTATAAGTCAACCAATGCATGGAGGAGGATGGACCATGTGCTCTTCCAAAAATTTAACCAAGCATGGGTCAATTCCTAATGTCAATGCTGCACATCCGATTATGAACTATATCATTGCCAATAATGAACACAATGCAATTGACTATATTATAAAGACTTATATCATAGCCATTAATGAAATCTATGCCATCGATCTTTTAACTAGTTCTTATGATTGCATAATGTCAACCATGCTATGGTTAAAATCATGTTTTGGAAACTAGTAATTTTTTTATATAAGAACAAAACCTATAATGTATTTTACCTTTAGTTTCGACTATATGATAGTAGTTGTTAGGTAGTAAAACTACCTTAGGTTATAAGTTAGTATTTTTGTTATAGCCTAGTATTGTAAATTATAAATCAATATAGTATTGTAACATTACAATAACAATTGCATCGTGGTTATAAACTCAATACTATTTGCACAGCTTGTCTACTAGCTATGCAAGAAGATAATTATAGTTGCAAACAAATCAAGCAAGATGGTATTGTTTCACTACTAGTAAAGGAGAATTAGAGTAGAGAAATGTTGTTATTTACAATATATTTATAAATTGAAGAGCTCTAAACTTCTCTACATAAATACTTGATGCTGATAAATAAAGGAGTCTTCAAGAAGACTGAAGTTTAACCCTACTGAAAAAGTTTCTCTTAAGTAACTAATTTTTTCATTGTAAACTTTACCTTTGAAAAACATAGGATTATGTTCATACATAAAGAACAATACACTTGAGTATTAAACATGACAATAGCAGTAAGATCATGATACAATAGAAGTAATTATATGCCAAGATCATGAGATCTATGCTCACTATAAGATTCTATAATTGTCTAGGTACTATAATCTTTACGACAAAAAGAAAACTTGGAAGAACTCATTCTTATAAAGGGCATTAATGATGTTAAGGATAAAAGTCATTATAGCTTAAATATAAATACTGTCATAGATCCAAAACAACGAAGGAATTTACTTTACCTTATCAGATTCTTGCATATTAAATATCAATTTTTATACTAGCATCTTATCATGCTAAAAAAGTACTTCTCGACATAATTCAAACTAAACTTCTACTTGAATCAAACGCTTACCTATTGAACCTATAAGAATTAATAGTCCATTTGAGTTAGCAGAACGCTAAGTAAGCCCCATTTTCAAACATTGTCACATCCCCATCCCTTCGACCGAGCAGAGAGGACACGACCATGGCCTTAACCAGCCGGGCTAAGAGCCCATAAACATGTACATGCATAAAAATTGCATAAACAAAATGCTGCAGGGAAATGCAATAAGTAAAACATGCACAGTTGCCATTGTCTATTACACACAGCTATAGTTAATTATCATGCACAGCGGAATCAACATGCATTCACACAAGCATTCAACATGTTCATTACTTTCATTAACAGTAAATATAGTTGTAGAAGTAAAAATGGACAAGATCACTTATCTTATGAAAAATCCTTGCGCAACCAGCTATGTTGCTGCAACGTTCCACCCAACCATAGGCCAACGTGCTCCTTAATCTCTCAGCAGCGCTTCCACCCTTGAGCTGGGCATGATTCTCCAAGGGATAGGGGAACTAGCAGGCTTACACATAGCCAAGGATATACAAAAACACAGCCAAGCCAACACAGTTGGGTTTATCAGGCCATCAAGGAGTTGGGAAAGACTCAATGCTAAGTTGGTGAACTCATTATAGAGCTAGGGACGCCTACACCAGAACTAGCCTGGCTTCTAAGACATCCACACACACCTAACACAAGGAATCAGTCCCTTCTCTGCTACACAGTCCCTCAGGCCCTGCATTCCCTTCCAGTGCTATTTAGGGGTTGTGGAGAAGAAAGCCATCCCTCTAGCCCTGTCTGTGTGGTTTCCAACACCAGGTTTACCAAGCAAACCAAGCCCCCATCCCTACCCCCAACACAGTCCGACGACCAAACATTGCACTCAGGCAATAAATCCATTGTTTACAGCGTAAGACAGGGAAGACAATTTATGAGTCATTCTTGGCCCTATCATGGCCAAAATGACTCTCACGTGAAATGACAACAGTCCCAAAAATGTAAGGAAGACCACGGCAACACAACCAACAACATGGAAAAATAACAGTCCCAAAATGTATCAGTGAGCACAAATCACAACAAACGTGGGAAACATAGCCCGTCCTGGGCAATGGAATCACTGAGAAAACACATAAAGACCACGCAGAAGAAGAGAGAAATACTGACTTTCAATTTGTGCGTGAGACGAGCAGCAACATAGAAGACGCAAAATTGGAAGTTTGTAAATGACAACCACAATGCAGGACCCACAAATCAGTCCGTGGGGAAAGGATACAGCCATAGTATCCGTGATTCTATAGGGAAAAGAACGACGTGAGCAAACCTAGAAATTTCTGTGCGTGAGAGAATGATGAGCAGGAAAATGGTTCATGCGTGAAGATGAACAGCTCCACTTGTGCATGAATGATTAGACAATGGAGGGCTGCGAGTTGGAGTGTGTGAGTGTTCTGCACAGGCGTGGAGAGAAGAAGCTCTGCGTGAGTGATGGCAGTCATTTTTCCCAGCCATAGTGAAGTCAACCATGGGTGGAGTGTGCGTGGAGGCATGGACTGACAGTCTTTCCACCCCACTACCAAATACCATAACTGCCTCAACCACCAGCAGCCATTATTAATGAAAGTGGTTGCAATAAAAACAAGGGAAGAAGACACATGGGTATTTTCCCTCATTGACCCAAGGTTTGACAATTCCCCCACATCCTTATCCTTGTAAAAATCATGCCCCTTTCAATTTAGTTGCTGCGACTGTAGCTGGTTGTGTTCATTTTAATTATAAACGCATATTAACATGATGATAAACTCAAAACGTATGCTGCATGCCCCAATATACCATCGGTGACAGGTTTAAATCCAAAACATATCCTAACCGATCAATGGTGGGGCCTTGGCCTTTAGCTTCACACCATGATCACTTTCCAATATATACATCATATACATCTAATGCAACGGGGTCAAAACCGGGGTGTTACAAACATGTTTTCTCACCTACTTGATAAAAGTAAATCATCAGTACAACTAGAAGAAATTAAATGCAAGTCCTCTTTCTATGACTTATAAAATTAAGTTGTATTAGTTTTTCTGTAATTGAAACTAATCCTTAAAATTGGTTAAACTGTTTCATTTTCCGCTAACCGCTAGCAGTTTCTAAACTGCGAACTAAGACATTTTATGTCACTTTAAAAATTTTAAATTTTTATGAAATTTTTGGGTTATGACATCAATCCTTACAAATTAGGAGCCATCGGAAGTGTTGATACCAACCTCCATTAGTTGACTTCAGTCGGTGACTAGTCAAGCTCAGTTAGGAGTTAATTACATTCAGTTCTAGTCTGTTACACTCAGTTCTACTCAGTTAGCACTAGGTTTGCATGGATGCATGTAGGTGAGGCGCATTTACTCACCTACCTTAGTTAATTAGACTAGTTAACACTGAATTAGACACTTGAGTTTGGATTTTGAACTTCGATGAACTCCGATAATGATTTAGACAAGGCCAGTTAACCATTCATTCAAGTAGAGTCAAACCAATTCGAATTTCCTCACATGGATTCAAATTGCATGAGGCTATTTAGCCATTGTACTTCACTTGAATTAATTATCTAATTACTTTTGATTAATGAAAGCATTCACAGTTGCAAGCCATTTTTGCACTATTTCATTCTTCAATTTCTAAGTAAAATTGCGTGATCTATCTTGTGAGTTCTATGTTGGTCCACATATCTATGTGCTCAATTTAATAGATGATGATGATGATGATGATGATGATTATGATAATGATGATGATGATGGTGGTGGTGGTGGTGGTGGTGGTGGTGGTGGTGGTTAATGTTCACTGAGACCAAAATTTGGTTTATCAGACGAAAGGAAATGAATTAATTAGTTTCTTTTAAAATTGTATTCTTATGACCCCCAAGAGGTTTGGCTTGTTGTCCACTCCACGTTTTGTTAAGGCGTAGAGGTTTTTAAGGAAGTCACGGGTTCAAATCCCATGGTTCAAAAAGGTGGCCTCCCGTGCTCTACCTGGGGGGTCAGGTAGGCTATTATAGTGGTAGTGACAGGAATCGACCCCATGTCATGCAAGTATGAAACTTGATAGTTGTCGATTCCTCTATATAAAAAAAATGTATTCCTATGTCCAAATATATTGGAGAGAAGCGTCCCGATCTCACTATAATTTTGACATGTTAAAAGGCTAGGAAGGTTGGTATTGCAACAAAGATTATGAAATTGAGATATAATGTGGGTGCACGCAGGGCACTCTAAGAGGAAGTCATTTTCATCTTCAATGTTCCTATTCTCACAGAGATGACAGATCCTTTCCAACCATGTTGTTTTAGGAACTGTCCAATGACCTGTTTCACTATGGATCTCATGAGAGTTCGTTCTTATCTTGGCTATATTAATTATTTTCTTCGAACTGGTAAAAATAGAGAGATACTTTTGATAATCTAGAGTAGGTTTTACGACCTCCTTATAATATCTTAATTTTCTTTTAACATCTAAATCTTTCTCACACCACAACTTCTCTTTAAACATAGAAGTAACAATATTTTTAATGTTATTAATATTTTGCAATGTAACATTTTCATTAATCTCCCAGTGGTTTAACCAGACCCTGGTATCTTTATACCAACCTCGCTTGATCCTTAGGTGGATTTGGCTGGAATTAAAAGCTACCTAAGGAAGTCTATGGTCTCCCATGTTATTGATTTTGTGCTTGTACAATAGGAGCCTAGTCATAGCTAGGCTCTTGATAAGGGAAATACCCACTTCTATAAGGAGAATAGGATATGGTGTATTGCTTTTAATTTTGAGGTTATATTTTATAAAATTCTTTTGGATTTGCTTAATCTTTCTCCAAGATTCTCTAGAGATGCTACAACCCCAAACCTCACATCCATACAAGATAACAGGAGTGACTAAAGTTTCAAAGAGGAGCTTCTTTTTATCCCACATCACAAGGTTTGTTGCTTTACAATTATTTTCAAGACTGAAAAAATATTTCCACCCTCCATTAATCCTTTTCTTAATGCTATAGTTCCAATTGAGCCTGTGATGAATATCAATTCTTAGGTATTTGTAAGAAGACACTTCCTCCAAGTAAGTTGTTATTGTCATTCACAAAATTAGTGTAAGTGTCCTTCTTGGATTTGACAATCATAACTTTTGATTTTGTAACATACCTCAAATTTCAAACATAATTTTTTTTTCTATAGCCTTATATATTTAGACATATTAATAAAATACCTAACTGTTTTCAGGCATTTACAAACAAATAGAGAGTTTGAAGCATAACCCTAGTCATATGAAATGATCATCATCTACCTTATAGAACCCTTTCCCAAGAAAAAATATATTTCCAAACAAAAAATTGAAAGCTAAGTTATCATTCTTCTGTAAGAACCATTCTGCAGTTCTGATTCCACATTTCGCATTCTGTATCCTGCAATGTGGAATGCAGAAATCCAAAATTCAATTAGATAAATCGTTTACCTTCTGCACCGTTGATTCCTTATGGAATCAACCATGACCATTAATCTTGACTTGATGAGGATTGTTGGTTGCAGAAACTCCATTTTTTGTTGAATTAATCCTTGAGTTTCTGCATTTCGCAAATGTGGATTGTGGAAACTCCAAAATCCATCTACTTAATCTGTGAACCGTCGACCTAGTTGGAGAGTAGATCTGGCTCGTTGATATTCTAAATTTGTGGATCACCATTTTAACTTTGCAGATTCAAGGGTTTCTGGTTTAAATTGGGGTTTTTGATATACTATTAGCTAAACTGATCTGAAGATTAACTTGATGCTTAACCCTTCTTTGATTTTGTCTTCTTTGTTCATAATTTTAACGGTCAAGCCTTAACTGCGCTATGTTGATTAAGGGTTCATACAATAAATTTTTAGTGTTTCGTCTGTGTAAAACAAAAGAATTTTCATCTGCGACATAGGCATAATACAGATCTACACTATAAGAACATGATTGATTCAGTCCCCATTCAATAAGCATAATTAGGTTGAGCGGAAATGATACGAACAGACAATGCCCATTTAAATGTAGGAATACACAGTACATTTTAAAAAGGAACAGAGTATTCAATCCATTATATACAAAATAATGAGTTCTAGATTCTTCAAGTATCAGATTCGAAACTATATCCACAAAAACCAGTTCTACCAACTTATGCTCATAACAAGTTATTAATCACTACAGTAATATCATAGTACAGATCTGATATACGTCAGAAAAATTTGTTCTACATAAATGCATAACCCTACTGATTGGAGATGTAGCTGTACATAAACATTTCACACACACATCCTATTGTAACTAGAATTAGTCATAAGAAAAACAGAGTAGGAACATGGCACCAAGGTCGGGAAAACAAAAGAGGAGAAGTTGTTCCTCCCAACCAACTCCCAGAGCAGCTATATTACTTACTCTAGAACCCCTGAGCTTGTTTGATGAACCAAAAGGGAAACATATATTAATATTCTATCTCTTGCATTACATAGATGTTAATCCCCATCCAATGCTAACCTCTTGTTGCTCATGGACATACTATTAAATAGTATTGTGCCTAGGACTTGGTCATTTATGATCCTCCTTCTCTTTAGCAACTCAACTAGGAGTGCAGACATGATTTTTTGGGATGATTCTTCCTACATCTCGAGTTCTCACTCGGTGGTCTCTACCACTTGTCATTTCCCTCTTATGGGCCAGCAAACAGTCTTTCAATGGCTACTTACACTTTTGTTTTCCTTCAACGTCTTTTATTAAGAATGAATGTTTTATTACAAAACGTTCTATTCTTGACTCTTTTGTCAAAGAATAATAAAATAATAATCAAAGTATTTTCCAGCATAATTAATAAATATTAATTCAAGTATTATTACATACACCTCCCCTTAAAAGATAACACCATCCTTGGTGTTATAACTTTTGCTTTTATTCATCCATGTTAGCCTCTTTGAATAAGTCTAGATATTCCTCCTGCATATTAATTTCCAGCTCCCAAGTAGCTTCTTCCGGACTAAGGTGCTTACATTTCACCTTTACTTGTCCAATGGTATGGTTCCATAGAAAAAGTTCTCTCCTGTCAAGATTGTGCTCCGATCCCACTTGGAACTCTCCCTCAGGGTCCCCTTGGATTACATTCCAATTAATCACATGAGAAACATCATGCACATATCTATTCAATATAGAAATGTGAAACACATTATGTACTTTGATATTGGGTGGTAGGGCTAACTGGTATGCAACCAACTCGATTTTAGCTATAATTTCAAATGGACACAATACCTGGGTGCCAATTTCTTAAACTTTCCTAGTCTCAAGGTACTTTTCTTGGGCTTTACCTTTATGTATACATGATCACCCACCTAGAACTCTCTAGGAATTCTTTCTAAGTTAGCATAAATTTTATTCATGTCTTCGGAAGTCTTCAAGTTTTGTTGTACCTATTTCACAGTTAGTTCCATATATTCTAATAAATTAGGTCCTAACATTAATCTATTAACATGGATGCTCCATGAGATTGAAGTATTACACTTATTCCCATTATAAAATTTCAAATGGACTCAACTTGGTTGAGGCCTAGTAGCCATTATTGTATGCAAAATTTGCTAGATGCAGATAGTCTTCCCACATAGTGGGTCTTTCCATGACATACATCCTCAACATGTCCTCAATGACTTGGTTTTTCATTTTGGTTGTCCATCTGTTTCAGGGTGGAAGCTAGTTTTGAAGTTTATCTTGGTTTCCAACCCTAAAAACAATGATTTCTAAAAGTTTGATGTAAACTTGTCATCCTGGTTATAAATTACCATTTTTGGCACTCCATGAAGTCGAAATATTTCCTTCAGGAATATTTCTGCAACATTGACAGCCTTGCAAGCCAATTTCACAGGTATAAAATGAGCAGAATTGCTTAATTTATCACTACAACCATAAGTGAATCATGTTGTTTTTTAGTCAATGGAAAAACTATGATAAAATCCAAAGATATTACCTCCCATTTCCATTCAATAATTGGTAAGGTTTGTAACAAACCTACCGTATGTTGATGTTCTGCCTTCACATGTTGACATTTCACACATTTAGATAGGTAAGCCACTAGATCTACCTTCAATTTTTGGCCAAATTAAAGAGTTGCTTCCTGAGGTCTCTTATCATCTTTTGGTAACCAGCGTGCCCTACATAAGGAGGTTTGTGGAGCACATTTGAATTAAACCATTTTATATCTGCAATATCAGGAATGTATATCAGCACGAAGATGTTAAAAAACCCAAATACATATTCACATAAGCAACTCCTTCTAACTCCACAGGTATCCTGCTTTGATTTTAGACAACAAAGGCACCCCCAAGACCTGCATCAAGGGAAAGATTTATCATCTCAATTGGT
Source organism: Pseudotsuga menziesii (assembly GCA_001517045.1). Taxonomy (NCBI): domain Eukaryota; kingdom Viridiplantae; phylum Streptophyta; class Pinopsida; order Pinales; family Pinaceae; genus Pseudotsuga; species Pseudotsuga menziesii. The sequence goes on from LPNX010585340.1 coordinate 129,854, forward strand.
TTTTTGTTTCTTACAGGCCACCATACATGGTTTTTATACAATGTATCCCCTAACATGGTTCCTACATCAAACCATTAGTACATAGTTAATAAAATCAAATTATGAATTTACTATTATGTCTCCTACAAAATTATATTTTTGCAATCTCGAGGCCATCCTCTTATTGTTTGGCTCTGGTAAGTGGGAGCACTTACCCCCTATCATTTACAGTTTCTTCCAACCTAGACAACCACATATAACATGCCATATTAACACAATTCTACATTAGTCAAACCATAAATATAAAAGTATCAAAATTCCAAATCTCGGATTTAGAAATCTATTTTGTTTAGTTTTCACCACCATGAGGTCCTTCTCAGACGTTTGGCCCTTGCACATGGTATATTCTTGTCTTTATTTTACTGGACATAAATGTGATGCCATGTCTTTAGTCAATTCTACCTGCAATCTATAACTTCCAAACATCCAAACAATTTGGTGGGCCTCTATGTATACCATCCTTTCATTGCAGGATTTACACTAATCTCTGAATTGATCTTCAAAATTACAATACTAAGTAATTCAAACCATATCAGTTACTACCATTTACAGGACACTATATGGTTATCTTATATGCATCATTAAAAAAACCATACATTTTCACCTTATTTATGTAATTGAAACAAACCTTCCATACCCATGATTAAGTAATCCTGTTCATCATGCCTTCATACCAGACCATTGCACACTCATTGCGCCCTTCACCACATACTATGTTTAGGTTTTTATTAGCTAAACATTCTCTATTCACCCTTCTTTCTCACTATTTCATGTAGCTTACTGGTTTAATTTCAACGAAAGGACACTCTGATCCTGAAGCCCAAATTCCCTGTATACAGTTTTTCTTGTGACTGATACGCAATTTAGTCAGGTTCTATATTTGGAAGAACCTCTAAATATAACCAACCCAGCCAGCATTCCTACGGATCTTGATGAAGAGTGGACTTCAAATTGGAGGTGAGTTGTTTTTCATAAAAGTTCCTCATCCAAACTAGACTATTAACCGGCTCGCTAGTTGAATAAGGGGAATCGTTAAGGACCATTAGATATTGATCCAACCATATTGACAGTGGAATTCAATTACTATAGATTGGATTACATTAAAATTCTGCATCCATTTAGTTTTGTGAATACTGCACAACTTTAACCAACGGAATTGTTGACAGCCGTAGATATTCTTCAACGATCAACCTCATTCGTTAATCTTGATCTCCTTCGCGTCGGTTAATTTCAAATTCTGAAGCCCGAATAACCTTTTATATTCCGCGCTCTTCCTTCTAGCAGAATGTTCCAGGGTTGTTGGATTTATCCCTAGTCAAAATGAATGGTGGACTTCTAGGTCCACCTTCCACTATTTAATCTACGTGCAGTTTAGTTCATCGAGGTTCCCACCAACCGTTGGATCATCCCGTTCATCAGATCTCAACCATAGATCTACCCACGCAGGTTAAGTTGTCTTCAGTCATTCCAGAGTTTTATCTTACTTCTAACTCTCATTTGTGGAATCTATCCTTGGCCGTAGATCTATCTGAGTTACAAATATTTAACTTAGGTGATTCACAGTTGAATTTATTAGAGGAATGATCAGTTTCATTCACACTCTCCCTTTTTCGATCAGAGAATAGATCAGCCGATCTCTTCCAAGCTTGTCTTTGTCCAATTCTAAACTCCATTCTAGCATTAGGAAAAGTTATTTTCCCACGCATGACTACCTTACATATCTCCTTATACACTCTTGAAGGTAGGGAGATCTAGAATGGTTTATCGACATAGGGCTCCATCTTTTGGGTGCAGGGTCAACATTTCTAACATAATTTAACCCTACTATACACTTTTTCAACTAATCCATGCCAATCATCATATACACATACATCTACATATCTAACAAGGTTAATATCAACATCATATACATGAATCAGGATCTATCATCATTATCTTTCATGATTCGCGAAGGCTCCAGTATTCCTATTTGTCCTGTTCACTGATATGTAAACTTATTACTTCACAAAAACAAATTTACTTGCAGTGCATATACCTTTTATAAATATTTTTCTTGCAAGCACCTTTTTGGTTCCTCTTGGATGTCTAAGCAAAACACACCAAGTGTTAACAGTACTCTTAGTACTAAACCAAGCTACCCAACAACAAGATAATTAGAGGCAAAACATTCAAATTATGCCTTATGGTCTTGTATTTCCTCTTCACATTCATTAAACAAGATCAATTACCTTCTGTTTAGATCCAGTGGATGGTTGAACTAACCAGTGTTCTGTATGCTTTACCTTGGTGAGTTGGAAGAGATCCCTCATCCTTGGGGTGTTGCAACTCATGTGGCTCATGGATCACTTAATATAACAACGGTGGGATTAGAAATAATACTTTTCCATTCCCCATCGTTCCCACCAGTTGCTTTTCAACAAGGTATTAGATAAATATACATGAAGTTCATTTTCAATAAAGCTACCTGAGACATGATTAATTATTTACACAATTAGTACTTACTTTTCAACAGCAATAAAAGAAATACCCCTAAGTTATTACTAGTACCCCTTCAATACCGCCACTAAATACCTTTCTAGTGGAGATCACAAGGGAAGTTATTTTCACATATCACCTAAAATACTTTTGTTTTACTGCAACATGCAAAGCCAAGTTACATGCAACAATTCCCATCTAACTGAGATTCCACAAGGGCCATACAACATATCACTTTTCATCTTATTTCATGACATATTTCTTCTCAGAACTCATTCAAGAAGCCATTCATCATCAACTAAAATTATTATTATCAGCGATCCTAATGCCTACCTTCTCATTAATCCATAATACCTTAATCTATTTTAGTCCTATAATAATAATGTAATGTCAACCAGAGATAACCCTTCATGAATCAGTTACCATATGAGCATCCCCGTTAGTACATCCACTAGAATGCATTGATCAGAATCAATCATTTTGAATACAAAAAAAGAGTACGTTAACCAGGATTTATCAATCTAAAGACGATTGACATTTAGTGTGTTTCAACGGAGCTAGATGTCCCCAAGAGGCGACAGGGTTAAACCTATGGCTCCGTCTTTTGCAGAACAACTTGTATTAAACAATCCAAAACAAAAATTTTAATGGTTAGATTAAAGTTTCTCTGATTCAATGGAACTCGATGTTCCCAAAAGGAGACAGGGTTGAAACCCGCGGGTCTGATACCATGTGTAACATACCTCAAATTTCAAACATAAAAAATTGTATTACCATATATCTTCAAACATATTAATAAAATACCAAACTGTTTTCAGGCATTTACAAACAAATAAACAGTTTGAAGGATAACCCTGGTCATATGAAATGATCATCATCTCCTTAACCTTAAAAAACCATTTCCAAAGAAAAAAATAGATTTCCAAACAAAAACTAAAAATCTAAGTTACTGTTCTTCCATAAGAACCATTCCGCACTCCACATTCCGCATCCCGCAATGCGGAATGCAGAAATCCAAAATTCCATTAGATAAATCGTATACCTTCCGCACTGTTGATTACTTGCAGAATCAACCCTAACCATCGATCTTGACTTGATGAGGAATGCGGGTTGAGGAAACTCTAGTTTTCATTAAATTAATCCTTGAATTTCCACATTCCGCAAATGCGGATTATGGGTTGTGGGTTGCAGAAAGTCCAAAATCTATCTACTTAATCTTGTACTTCCCGCCTTTCGTATTTCACATTCTGAAAATGCGGATTACGGGTCGTGGAAACTCCAAAATCTGTGAACTTAATCTTTTACTTCTTGCCTTCTGCATTCTCAATTCCACAAATGCGTACTGCGAGTTGCGGGTTGCGGAAACTCCAAATTCTGTTAACTTAATCTTTTTTTTCTGATACTTTCCGCATCGTTGATTTCTTGCGGCTTAAGTCCCTACCGTTGATCTAATTCTTTGCGGATTCCATAAGGAAACCTTTGCAGCTATTATCAGCCGTTGATATTCTTTGCGGATGCAATATCGACCATTGATCTACTATTTTTGTGGATTGACGTCTAACCTTGTAGATTGCGAAAAGAGGGTTGCCTTTCAACTTTTTGGAACTAAACTTCCGCAATTCAGTATTCCATAACTTCTGTGAACTGTTGATATAGTTGCAGGTTAGATCTGGACCATTGATCTTCTAAATTTGTGGATCACCATTTTAACTTTGTAGATTCAAGGGTTTCTGGTTTAAATTGGGGTTTTTTATTTATTGTCAACTAAATCGATCTGAACATTAACTTGATGCTTAACCCTTCTTTGATTCTATCTTCTTTGTTCATAATTTTAACAGTCAAGCCCTAACTATGCTTAAGTTGATTAAGGGTTCAGACAACAAATTTTTAAGGTTTCCTCTGTGTAAAACAAAATAATTTTCATCTGCGACATAGGTATAATACAGATCTACTCTATAATAACATGATCAATTCAGTCCCCATTAAATATGAATATTTAGGTTAAGCGGAAACAATACAAACAAACAATCCCTAGTTAAATGTAGGAAAACACAGTACATTTTAAAAAGGAGTAGAGGATTCAATCCATTATATACAAAATCATGAGTTCTAGATTATTCAAGTATCGGATTTGAAACTATATCCACAACAACCAGTTCTACCAACTTATTCTCAGAACAAGTTATTAATCACTACAATAATACCATTGTACATATCTAATATACTTCAGAAAAACATGGATATTTGTTCTACAGAAATGCATAACCCTACTGCTTGGAGATGTAACTGTACATAAACATTTCACATACACATCCTACTATAACTAGAATTAGTCATAATAAAAACAGAGTAGGAACCTGGCACAAAGGCTGGGAAAACAAAAGTTGAGAAGTTGTTCCTCCTAACCAACTCCCAGAGCCGCCAAATTACTTGCTCTAAAACCCTCGAGCCTGTTCATTGAACCACAAGAGAAAAATATCTTCAAATGTGCCATCTCTTGCATTACATATATGTTAATCCCCATCCAATGCTAGCCTCTTGCTGCTCATGGAATACTATTAAATAGTATTTTTCCTACGACTTGGTCATTTATGAGCCTCCTTCTCTTTAGCAACTCAACTAGGAGTGCATACTTGACTTTTGGGGATGATTCCTCCTGCATCTCGAGTTCTCACTCGGTGCTCTCTGCCACTTTTCATTTCCCTCTTGCGGGTTAGTGAACACTCTTTCAACAAATACTTCCACTTTTGTTTTCCATAAACATCTTTTATTAAGAAGGAATGTTTTATTGCAAAATGTTCTATTGTTGACTTTCTTGTCAAAGAATAATAAAATAATAATTAAATTATTTTCCAGTAGAATTAATAATTATTAATTCAGAGGTATTACAATTTTGTCAGTGTTGACAGTGACACCCATGGTAGAGTAGAAATCCCTAAGAATTTGTAGTTTCTTATTAAGATCAGATGGACACCTTGCGACAAGAACAATATCGTCAGCATAGAGAAGAAGGATGATGACTATTCCAGCTAAGCACATGTCAACACAACCTTCTTCTTCTAAGCAACCTTCTAGCTTACTGATGTAAATGCCAAATAGGGTAGGGGAGAGGGGGAAACCTTGTTTAACTCTGATATTACACTTAATATCTGTTGACCACCCCTCGTTGCTCTTAAGCTTGGAAATTACGTTCTTGTATAACCTTATTGCGGCAACTCTCAACTCAAAAGGAACCTTTAACTCTTATAATCTATTCCCTAGGTTATTTCTAGGTTACGTATCAAAAGTCTTTCTAAAGTCCACAAAGCTAAAGGTTGATGATTGTTAATTCATTCTAAGTATGGTCATTGAGAAGAGAAATTTTCATTCTTTTTAAATTAGGACATAATTTTTTTATTAATAAAAAATAATGAATTATTAAATTTGATTTCATTCAAAACTTTTTTTATTGTTAATATAAAAAAATGTATTATATTGATATATAATCTTTTTTTTAACCAAAACAAATATTTTTTTTTTGAGAAAAAATATACAACGATTTGACTTGACAAATGCCAATCAACTAAATTATACAAAATCGAAGGAGCACATCAGAAGGATCATAAACTATACAAATTCTGATAGAAAAGGAGTAAGAATACCAAAAAAGGATTAAGGAATTGCTTGAAGATAGTTGGGTTCTACGTTGATGCTAAGGAACCCCTGGGACAATAGGAATGCTATGTTATCTAGGTCATCTACAAAAATATTTAGATCTCGAAGGATGTGGAAAGAGGCAACATTGTCGAATTATTTCAAAGTATTTCGAATTCTCTACAGAGTTCTATTCAAAGTAGAATTATTGAAGCAATAAACTAAATTTAATGTTTTAATCAACATCTCAGAGTCGCCAAAGATTTGAATTGACTTGAATCCCTTGTTCTCTGCAATCTGAATTGCCATGAGAAGGTTGTATCTTTCATCCTAATTGTTTGACATGGTACCAAGACCCCAACTAAAACTGAATTCAAACTTTCTATCTGGAGAGATGATCAAACCCCGGGAACCTGAGGTCCCAGGATTCCCCTTGGATGCTCCATTGAAAAAAATTACCGCTGAAGAAGAACTCATCCATAATGTTTTTAATTCGTCAATATTTCCATGAAAATGCTAGAGAGGATCACTTACAGGTTTGGAACAAACCAATTTTCTCAGCCCAAAAGAACAAACACCGAACCACGTTGAAAAAGTAGAAGGAAGAGGAGTAGAAGCCAACAAACAGCCAACTCATTCAGCGATTAACACTTTGATTTTAAAAACAACTTGCTATAAATTCGTAGCCATATGGTTGAAAATACAATTATTTCTAGAAATCCACAGTTTCCACCATACAATCTTGGGAATCGAATGCCATATCAAATTCCAGACAACGTTTGCACCATATTTATAAGGTCGATGGTCGTGCAAGGAGAGGTAAAATTCAGTTACAAAGGAATGAGTTGAGATAGAAAAGCAAGTTTCATGGAGCACCAATTCCCACATTGATTTTGAAAATGCACAACCGATGAACATGTGGTCTATAGATTCGAATTCAGAATTGCACAAGAAGCATCTAAACGGACCATAAAATCCACGCTTGAGAAGATTGTCATTGGTGATCAATTTGTTGTGCAGTAGCAGCCATGAATTTTTTTTACCTTGGGAAGGCAATGCGAGCAGACTGATTTCCAGATTGTTGGGAGAGGAAAGAGTAGTGAGAAGCTTGAAGATCAAATTAGCCATTAGCAACTGAGTACGAACCAGAGCTTCCACATCCCCAATTATCTTTAAAGGAGCTGTGGACTAGAGCTAGTCCAGAAAGATAGGTGAGCAAAAAGGTTTTTTGGGAGCCAAGATGGAAAGGAAGGTCAGGAAAAGACCATCCCACCCAGTTTCCAATGCTAGCTAAGAGCAGATATTAGAAAAATGGAGCAGGAATTTGTTAAGAGACCGGTCCAATATCTCTGCTAGCAAAACGACAAAGGAAAGAGTAGGGTTTCCAGATATTTTATCCTCCAAGAGAAGGACCTTCTTCCCATTGCCAGGGACTCTAAAGAGTTGTCAATTAAACTTGTCAATACCTTTCTGCAAGAATACATATAGATTGGTCAATCATTTCAGGCACCTTGATCAATAATAATAAAAGTATAGTCTACGGCTGGAATGTAGATCTAGCAAATTGCTTGGGATTCCCTAGCTTCAGCAAGTGGGAGAAGATAAAATATTTGGGGCTGCATCAACTCTTGGGCCAGCTCCCCCTTCTCTCTGGCTTGAAGTGCTGCCTAAGATGAAAGCTAAAATTGTTTCTTGGGGTGGTTAGTGGCTCACAAAGGTAGGAAACTTGACTTTGATTTACTCAATTCTATCTGCTCTTCCTATCTTTCAATCCTCCTTGTTGCTCGCCCCCAAGTATATCTCAGCGCATATTTCTAAAATCTTGCGAGACTTTCTCTAGAATGGAGGCAATAGAAATCATAATAAAATGCACTTGGTAAGTTGCGAAATCCTTAAAAAACTTATTTTTGAATGTGGTTTAAAGATTTAGAATCCTAGTCTGGCTAACCTAGCTATGGGTGGTAAAATTATTTGGCAGCTCTATGCAGACAAAAATCATCTTGTCAGTAAGATCTTCGGGATGAAATATCTCAAGGGAGGCTCTTTGAGAAACATAACTTCATCTAATACACCAACGGGAACAACTATTTGGAATTCTTGCAGAAAGGTATTGACAAGTTTAATCGACAACTCTTTAGAATCCCTGCCAATGGGAAGAAGGTCCTTCTCTGGGAGGATAAAATATCTGGAAACCCTGCTCTTTCCTTTGTCGTTTCACTAGCATAGATATTGGATTGGTCTCTTAACAAAGTCCTGCTCCATTTTTCTAATATCTGCTCTTAGCTAGCGTTGGAAATTGGGCAGGATGGTCATTTCCTAACCTTCCTATCCATCTTGGCTCCCACAAAACCTTGTTGCTCACCTCTCTTTCTGGACTGGCTCTAGTCCATAGCTCCTTTAAAGATATTTAGGGATGCGGAAGCTCTGGTTCGTACTCAATTGCTAATGGCTACTTTGATCTTCAAGCTTCTCACTACTCTTTCCTCTCCCCAACAATCTAGAAATCAGTCTGGTCGCATTGCCTTCCCATATACATATAGATTGGGTGGCTGGGAGGAATAAGTGTTACCTTCCCCACCTAGGTTCAAATCCCACTTGCTTCTTTGTAGTTATTATTATGCACTTTTTATATTCAAACCCAAACCTTGCTTTAAGAAACCATGTGCGGTTTCACTTTTACCCTCTTTTTTTTTTTACTTTTATCTTTTCTTTTTTAACCTTTTTTTTTCTTTCCCTTTTTTTTTCTTCGTTCTTTTAGTTTTTTTTGTTTTTACTTTTTTTCATTTTTTTTTAAACTCTCTTTTTTGGGGGGGAGTTACTTTTACCCTTTTTTTAAATTTTATTTTTACTTTCTATTTTTTAAGGACAAAGTCCTATTTTTTTGGGAAACCCAAAATTCAGGGAAACCCTAGGTGATGGCTAAAAGCCAAAAATATGGCCAAAGGTCGGGATCTAGCCAACAAGGCTCTGATACCACTTGAAGTGAATAATTATTCCCTTACACAAATAATATTACCAAAAGACTTGGATTATTAAATAAGCCATAATAAATTATAATTGATGATAGAATAAATATGATGATAGAATACAAAGTGAGTGCCATATATATATTAATCGAAAAGGCACTTTAGATACTATCCATGAAAGGATGTGTCATTTCAGGATTGTTTACTAATAACTATTTATTAATTATTAATCATTAATATCAATATGTATTAATATTAATAATTCATATATATATATATATAGTTTGTTGTTATTATTTAAGTTTGTTACAAATTTCAAATAGTTGTTCTCGTTGGTGTATTAGATGAAGTTATGTTTCTCAAAGAGCCTCCCTTGAGATATTTCATCCCGGAGATCTTACTGACAAGATTGTTTTTGTTTGCATAGAGCTACCAAATAATTTTATCACCCATATCCAGGTTAGCCAGACCAGGGTCTGGAATCTGTAAACCACATTCAAAAATAAGTTTTTTAAGGATTTCCCAACTTACCAAGTACATTTTATTATGATTTCTATTGCCTCCATTCTAGAGAAAGTCTCACAAGATTTTAGAAATATGCGCTGAGATATACTTGGGGGCGAGAAACAAGGAGGATTGAAAGATAGGAAGAGCAGATAGAATTGAGTAAATAAAAGTCAAGTTTCCTACCTTTGTGAGCCACTGACCACCCCAAGAAACAATTTTAGCTTTCAACTTAGGTAGCACTTCAAGCCAGAGAGAAGGGGGAGCTGGCCCAAGAGTTAATTCAACCCCAAATATTTTATCTTCTCCCACTTGCTGAAGCCAGGGAATCCCAAGCAATTTGCTAGATCTACATTCCAACCATAGACTCCACTTTTATTATTATTTATCAAGGTGCCTGAAATGAGACAAAACTTTTGAAGAATAACTTTAAAGGTCATGGAAATAATCAATGAGGACCCACCAAGAAGAAGAGAATCATTTGCAAAGAGAGCATGGTTTATAAGGTCCACCCCCCTAACAATCTTGATTCTTGGGATGAATCCCGCTTCCTTTTCAGTAGAAAGTTTTCTTCTAAGAGTTTCTACCATCAAGATGTAAAGAAAAGGTGACATTGGGAATCCTTACAGAAGGCCTCTAGTGGCTTGGAAAAATTCCATTGGTCTGCCATTGACAAGAGGTGCAATCCAAGGCCGGTCAGTACAAGCTTTGATTAAATTCACAAACTCAGAGCAAAAACCGAAGGAAGTAATCTGCATTACTTACCCAGGTGAGAGGGAGTAATAACTCCCTTTGGGGGCCTAGTCCTCTTGTTTCTTCCTAATGAAATTTCAATGGTGGAGTGGCTTCCTTGCATCTAAAGCCTCTCAACCTCTTCTTCTCGGGCCTCCTTATGAGACTTCCTACCAGCCTTTTTAGATAATTGCTTGATTGATTCATCTTAAGAACCTGAGCTTTCATCTTGCTTTTTCCTAGTTATATCGGCATAAGAAGGAGAAGCATTGACTCTAATTGGAGAGTGTTGCAATGGATCACCTTCCCTAGGAAATTCCGAGTTAGAGAGTCTAGAGTTGGAAACTCCAAATTGTTCCAATGTTCCAAAGTACAATTCACGTACCTCGACCAGACATTCCGATTGAGGCAATTCACGCTCTTCAAGGGAAGTAGCTTCAGGAGTACTGAGGGAAGAAAAATGATTGCAAGAATCCTTTTCTACAGCAGGATGATTAGGGAGGTTCTTTCCAGTAGTAGTATAACCTTTCAAAGTTTTCCCATCTTTACCTTTAGTTCTGGGTTCCTGGTTGGAAGCTCCTACTTTCTGAACTTGGGTCCAGTGGTCAACCTTTTCTTTCTCAAGTTCCTCTTCTGATTTCTTCTTACAATTTCTGGTGAAATGGCCATAACCATGACAAAAGCGACACTGAATAGGGAGGCTGACGTACCGCTATTGAACAAATTATGCAAAAAGAAATTCAATAGGGAAATGATAACAAAGAATCTTGTTAAATACTCACTTTAGCACTGAGCTACAACACTAAATGGAGGCAGTCAATGAAAGAATATGCATAAACAAAACAAGAATCTATAAGAAACATGTATTAATACCAACCCACAATTAGTCACTTGATTACAGTGGAGTTTGTGTAACTTACATCCCAATTTTCTCAACAAGAAGGAACCTATGGTAGTTATCAAATGACAAATTTAATTACTATCTACCCCAGCTCCTAGGAGATAGATTCTATTGTAAAATATTAAGGTAAATTACCCCTTTGAAGATTCTAGATTGTAGCCTTGGAATCTCAACTTGAATTGGAAAGACAACAAAGTAAAGAGATGTAACATCCCATTTAGAATGACTGGAAAAGTTTGCTAAGTATCCTCCTAATGTGCTTGCTTGCTTGGATTTATACCTCTACTGAAACCCACTAGTTCATTCACAGTTTGCATTTTCAAGGCTATTTCTTGGACTGTCTAGAATATCACTAACTATGTTGTTTGTGTTAGAATGTTTGGATTTTTCATAAACAGAGCTTCCAGTGACCATCAAGATGAAGAAGCTTCAAGTTCCTTGAAGCAGAAGAGAAATGAAGTGGAGACAAAGATCTAGGAGGTGAAGTGCAAATCACCACAAGGTGGTTTCCTAAGAAAATAAGTTGAAGAGGAATGTACTTAAAGTTTCTTGGTGGGTGATCTCCATATCACTACTCAAGGTTTTGGATCATTTATGGGTGGTGATACATATTTTGTATAAGATCCAAAAGAGTTACACAAATCATATTTACAGTCACCTCTCGAGCCACCGAATGAAGAAGAAAAAAAGGCCACACCGCTCAGGTGTGAACCAGAAAATTTGGTGGAGGAGCAGGCCACCAAAATATTTGTACAAAAAGAGAATAAGGTGAATAACATGAATGATAAAATTTCTGATTTTTGCAGCATCCATATACACCTGCAACCATTTGATCCATGGGAGGATGGAAATACTTCACTTGCATCTGAGGACTGCAAGATGAAGGATAATTGTGAGGGAGATGAATATGCTCCTATTTTACTTGTTAGTGAACCCAAAATCAATATAGAGGAGGGTGATATTGCCAATGATAATAAGGTATATTTCGGATCAGATCCAAAATAAGAACAAAAATTAGATTTGAATTCATTATCTAAAGTTCCAACTGAAGTGGAAGACAAGCCCCCACCGGCTGGGAATGAACTAGGAAAATTGAAGGAGAAAAATATGATGTAGAGAGATGAGCACTGTTCAGAATTTTGGACTCCTTTGCATCATGATGAAGCTGAAATTATAGGGCATGACATGCTCTCTAATTTATTTCTATGTCACATGTCATTCCAACCTTCATAGATACCCTCCACTCCACATCATGGAAGTGATTTTGCAGAAAATTCAAAGGCTGACTTGTATGTTGAGAATGAGTTTTGTTTTGTGGATCCATGCCACAAGAAAAATATTCATGTATGTCAGCATTAGAAGAAGAAACCTTGGTGGATGATCTTCTTTGTGAGCCACATAATTTGAGTGGATCACTAAAGGAGGATAGAAAGAATCTTATGGCATCCATAAAAAACTTTGTTGATATCAATGCCTTGGTGGAAAGGTGTTGTTGGAAAGCTTTTGGTGGAGAGATGGAAGGAGAAGCCTTTATGAAGGAGTGCATAGCACTGAAAGAAGGCATGGAAAATATTAATGAGAACTATATGAAATTACTATCTAACAAATATTGTCTCCTCATGATGGATAAGATGTACCATAGTGCACTCAAGAAGGAAGAAGAAGAATCAGAGTGGCTCCCTAATAAGTTGGAGATCACTAGTGACTTATTGATGATCACACAAAGATTCCTTCAAGAGTTAAAGTTGCAGATCTGTCAACTTCAAAAGGATTTGAAGGTGTCATCCCTTTCATGTGGCATGGAAGGAAATGTTTTTGGTATAATGGAGGGACCTCATGTGGAGGGTAGCCATGAGGAAGGAGCATATTTGCAGGTGATTGTGAAGAGCCATGATGAAGAGTATTTTGGCCAAGCACCTGTTTGTATGCAGATTGGCGTAGAGGATTTATTAGCTAAGGGAAATATGGCTGAGGAAATTCCAATTGAAACAACAATAAAATATGATCATCTATTCATGTATTGGGTAGATAAAAATATCACATAAATAAAGGATCAAAGATGTACTATAATTTCTTGCACTAGTGAAGGGATTTCTGACACACATGTTGGGAAAGAGACACATTATGACAACCCATTATGGTTGGTAGAATCTTATCTAGAGGGAGTGGCTGATCAAATTCCATATGGATCAACAAATAAAAAAGTTCCTTATTCATCCATTGATTGGGTGGATAGAGACACCCAGGGAATGAAGACGGTGGGACGTAAAGAGTTTAAATTCTGCAATAAATTCCTTGTTGTGAATGACAATGTTTTGACATGTAGGAAGCCACAAATATTTAATTTGCATCCATTGGATACCTTCCATGTACATGCACATGATGTGCATTCTAATTTTTTTGTGCTTGAGGAATTTTGGGATGCAGATGATGTGTTCCAAGCACATGGACATTGCCTGAGAAAGGCTGATATTTCTCATGGAAGGAGTTCTCTTTTCAGTGAAGAGTCATAAGAAATCCCTTGTGTTGTACCATCCCATGATGGGATTGATGCATCCACGCCTTTGGTGAACACATTTTGCAGAGAGTTTTTTTGCCATAATTTATTCCATACACCTATGGAAGCCAACACACATGAGGATGATAATTGGGTGAAGATTTTCTTTGTTTTGATGCCAAGTAAGGAGGATCCCACACTCATCCATGGGTATTTATTGAGGGAAACACCCCCTTCTCAACCGCAACAAATGCAACTATGTCCTATATTCTTTGATTCCTCCATTCATGGTGGTGATTGCATGACCAATGGAAGAGAGTTGAGCCATTGGGATTGTGCACATGGGAAAGCAATAAAATTACCATATGGATTCGATAGTTGGAGGATTTGTTCATATATGGAAGGAATGGAAAGGTACATGTTGGAGTCATGCACCTTGGAGGGCGTACCTTTTGATTACACCATGGAAGTTTTAGCAGACACATCCTACATCTTATGTGAGCAACATGGGCATCTATGGTTGTTGGAGGATGCCAAATTGTCTTGGGACATGGGACTCACACCTATGTAATTGAAGCAACATAATTGTGAGATTCAATGCTGATGTGATATAAAAATTGAGCTCACAGGAATGTATGAAATAATACAAAACTCACAAATAGATCTCACAAGCAATTTACTCAGAATTGACATGAAACATTGCAAAAAATGGGTTACAGTTGTATAATTATTTCATTAATAAAAAAGTAAATGGATTATTAATACACTGGTATTAATAACTAAACAATTCGAATTCATGAGAGGAAATTTGAATTGATTGACTCAATTTAACTGCATGGACAACTGGAAATGTTTAAATCACTATCGAAGCTTAACTAGCTAACTCCAGTTGTCTAAATCAGTGGCTAAATCCATTAGAATTAATTAAAATACTAACTAATGTGGTAGGTGAGATAAGGTGCCTTCCCACATGCAGTGATGCAAATACTGGCACTAACTAACTATAACTGAATGTAACTGACTCATAGCTAGGCCTGACTAGTCACCAACTGAACTCAACTAAAGGAGGTTGGTGACGACACTCCCAATGGCTCCTAAATTGTAGGGATTGGTGTAGGATGTGCCTAAATAGATGCATGCAATTGTATTCAGTGCAAGTTAACATCAATTATTGTTCCCCACACTCTAGTGACTGGTACATGTGGCCCAATTAGGCCATGTGTGTTATATTTTTATCATTTAAGCAATATGATATTAGGATCTTATCTGAGAGAATAACATGACAATAATCACAAGAGACAAGAGACATAAAGGATTTTCCTTAGGGAAACCACAAAGGAGAAAACCCCACAACTTCCTCAGAGATAGAATGAGCACTAATGGCAGCAGTAAAATCCAAAGACATAAAAGATCATCTCCAATAGTTGTTCTCTCTCTCACTTGTGTGAGCACTTCCTCTCTCACTCATGCACCCCAGTTGAGTATGTGTATGTGATAAATAGAGAGTCCCACTATCTATCTATACTAGTTTCCAACTTGACACTTACTTACCAGGGTTGACATCTCTAGGAGAGTCTAATAACCCTAGTGCACCTCAACTATGGGGACTTTTCCCTCTGATCAACAAGGAGGGTTAACCTTAAATCAATTGTGGGGAATATTGCTCTGAGTTACAATGGAGGGTTAACCTTAATGAATTTACATGACTTTATTATATTAATGAATCTCCCGATAGGAACATCAAGGTACAATGAAATACAACTGAGTCTCCTGATAGGAACATCGGGGTACAATATAGGATATACAAGTGAATACATTCTGAAGTTACAAATAAATCAACACTCCCTCTTAACTAGGAAGGTATTATTTTGACACAATACATCAACACAAGTCTTCTTCTTTTTATCATCATCAAAGCTGGATCATCGCTAGATCATCACTAGATCATCACCAAAACTAGATCATCATCAACGTTGGATCATCACTGGATTGTCATCAAAGTTGGACCATCATCATCACTGCTTCCGCTATCTTGATCAACTGGTGCTATCTCTCAATTCTACTCATCATAAGAAGTTCTACAGAGCCAACCCTTTTTCATGCTGGTTGTAGGCCTAGACTCCATGTAGGTCTTCATCTTCTTCAACATTTATATATGAACCAATCAGAAAGGCCTACCCAACACTTACATTTGACCATGGGAGGAACACATCCACCACCATGTCAGAAAGGCACACCCAACACTCACATATAACCATGGGAGGAACACATACACCACCATGTCAGAAAGTCCCAACACTCACATATGACCATGGGAGGCCCAGCCTACCACCATGTCAGAAAGGCTCGTCCAACACTCACATCTGACCACATCATGTCAGAAAGGCCCAACACTCACATCTGACCTCATCATGTCAGAAAGGATCGTCTAGCACTCACATCTGACCACATCGTGTTAGAAAGGCCCAACACTCACATCTGACCTCATCATGTCAGAAAGACTCAACACTTACATTTGATCATGGGAGGCCCAACCTTCCACCATGTCGAAAAGGCTCTGCACTTATATCTAACCATGGGAGGCCTAGCCTGCCACCATGTCAGAAAGGATCTACACTTACATTTGACCATGGGAGGCCAAGCCTGCCACCATGTCAGAAAGGCTCTTGGAATCATCACTTCCTCTTGGAAGGAACCTCGATCTGGAGAACACCAAGCTTCTCCCTGAAGTACTCAAACTTCACTCTGGCCATTTCTAGAATAGAATCATGTCAGGGTTGATTACGTCCAAGGATAACCTACGAGCTTCGTTAGGTGATCGATTACATCTGAGGACAACCTATAGGACCATTTACATCTGAGCCACCTACGAGCTTCGCCAAGATTTTATGCTCAAACAACCTATCTCACTGGCTATGCTAAAACTCCCTCTTTCGAGTGATCTCAATCTAGATCACATACTGGAGCTTCACTACTCCTCTCTTCACCATACAAAAAATGCAAGTCAGATCAATCAAATCAAATAGTAGTTTTAAAAAGAAACATACTACCTCCCAAATAGCTGAACAAGTGGCAACATATTTTTCCCCAGCTGTACTTAGTGCCATGCATGACTTCTTCCTACTAAAAGAAGAGATCACACCTGATCCCATACTGAATCAACACCTCGAAGTGATATTCCTATCAATGACACTGCCTACCGAATCTGAATCCACATAACCTTCCAGGTTAATATTCTGATTCACCTCATACTTGAGCCCATAATCAATTGTACCCTTTAGGTACCTTAGAATATGCTTTGAAGAAATCAAGTGAACATGTCTCAATGTGCTCACAACAAAGCAAATATCTGGTCTTGTATCCGTCAAGTAAATCAATGAACCAATAATATGACGATACATCGTGGCATCAACTGACTCTAATGATGCAACACTCAATAGCTTCAAGTTTGATGCCATAGGTGTGGTCATGGAATTGTAGTCCATCATCCTAAACTTATTCATGATCTCTATTGCATACTTCCATTCTCCCAGGGAGATTCCATCCATATTCTGCCACACCTACATGCCTAGAAATTAGTGCATCATATCTAAGTCCTTCATCTTGAACTCGACACCAAGTCTCCTTCTTGCAACTTTAATGAGTTCCTCTTTTCTGTCTGGAACAAGCCATCGACATATAACAGGAGCATCACTGGTTTTCTGCCTTCAACCTTGAAGTAAAGGTTGGAATCCACTTTACTCTCAGTAAAGCCTAGAGCCATCAGTAAGTTGTCCATCCTGTCATACCATGTTGAACCTCAGGATCTTCTGCAATCACTTTCTCTTCAGTGGAGCATCATTCTCCCTCTTCCTTTTGTACTCTATGCATTGAAAAATTCTGTATAGGAGTGACAAGTAGCTTCCTCTGCTACAAATATTCTATTTATCCATCTAGGGTCACTGGATACCAAGATCCTCTATCTTGAACCTTTTCAAAAGTTCTTCTCGCACCCATCTATGAGCTTGTCATCCTCTATAGGCTTTCATATTCAACCTTGTAGCAAAGGTTAAGATCTTCATCACTCTAGGTGATCTTCAAGCTCCTCATGTATGTGTTATCCCATGACTTCCTTCTGAGCTCATACAAGGCCTTCTTTGATTTGCACACATGAGTCTACTTGTCATGTGTCTTAACTTCCAATGGCTGCAAATTTATCTTCATAGTTTATGCCTTCTTTCCATGAGAAGCCTCGTGATACGAATCTTGCCTTGTATCCCATGATGTTGCCATCTATTGCATGTTGGATCTTGTAGATCCATATGGAAGATATTATGTACTTCCCTTCAAGTCTCGATACTACATCCTAGACATCATTCTTCTTGAAATGGTATTCTCCTTCCCTTTCTTCTTGGCTACTTCTTCATAGCTAGAAGACTCTGCATCAATGATGTCGCTCAACAGTGTCACATAACTAGAGTGTCTCTGAGACCTCTTTCTTTCTTTGAAAGTATCATCATATTATTCTTCATCTTTGATTCTTTCTTGAACTATCATCACTTGTTCTTCAGGACAAGTCTCATCCTTCTTTTCTTGTAGGCGACTGTACGCGATTGTAATAAGGAATATTGCACCTTCTGCAAACAGAAGTTGTTCCTCTGGTCTGAATGGTTCAGATCTAGAACAAATGAGTGAACGAAAAAGGACGAAGACCTTCCCTGAATACTGTAGACACTTGGAATGTTGCTTTGATCGTGAACATGTGTACTTGCAAACATATCAAACATATAAGCACATCAAAGCTACCAGAAAATAATCTACATATCCATACTAGTGATTAAGGAATCTAATAACATATGCATGTGAAATCAAAACAACAGATATGTGGGATGAAAATCAGATTTGCATTAAGAATGAATGAAGAAGCTTACAAGCATGGCCTTACTGTCGACAAGCTCCTCCACGATACAAACACTTCATCCCCATAAGATCCAACTTACTCTCTATACTCTCCAATGGCTTGGAATAGGTAGTCAATCCAACAGCATAACAATGCCTATTATGTTCTCCCCCCTGAACTATGGATATGAGCTTGTATTTATAAGGCTCAATGGATAGGGATAGTTGAGATAATTGTGGGTGAGGTGGCTCCAATATCCTACCAAGGGGGATCTCGAGCTCAAACTAACCCATATTGATAGGGATAAGGGAGGACACGAGGCTCATGATCTAGAAGCCTCAAGAAACTTCTCTTTTTCCCATTTTACCCAGGGTATCGCTTTTGTTCCCTTATGACAAAGTGGTTTAGGTGAGAACCGCTTCAAGAGAAAAGCCTAAATGCGGTGGCACCGCTTCTCTATAATAGGATATAGGCAGTGCTGAGCAAGGTACCGCTCATCAGCCAAAGGGTAAGTGCGATGCTAGGTTTTTTCAAGTAGAATTGACAAACAGAGCAAGTTTCCACTCCAAGTTCATTTGGGATTAATGGAAAACATGAGGGTTAAGGATCTTATCACATGAGGGTGATATCATTTAGGTATAACATAATGCCCCCCAAAGCATGAGGCTTAGAGGGATACGATAAGCGAGAGCTTGGAGAGAAACAAGTTGTCACTTCGAGGTGAAAATGTCAGCTCGGTCGAAGAATGTCGTCGAGTAGGCATCTGTAGTAAATCAATACTTTTGACTCATAGACAAATGTAACTAACTCATGGCTGCAGACCAATACAAAGTAGATCCATGAGAGGAATAAACAACCATGGATACTAGAATACAGTGTAGATCCATGTGAAAGAGGACTCAAAATCGGACATAGCTACCAGACATACAACGTAGATCTATGTCATACATACACAAATTTGAGCATAGTCATGACCATACAAATGTGGATCCATGCTAGATATACAAAACTCCATCGCAACCTGGGGAAAGCAATGAGCGCTAAAAAAATACCCAAGGTCTTCGTCTCGTCATCCACAAAGTACGATTCTATCGATGTGATTACAATGTTATGAAGTTGAACATGGTATAAACCACTTGATTACCAGCCAATGATGTGAACCGTTAACAAGTACGAGGGAGATCACCATTAATGTCAATGATTCCCAAGCTACCCTAGTACAATCTGCTGAGTGTGAATAGATGTCCTAATGTCGAACACCCAGTCAAATCTATCGATCAAAGGTCAATGATGTGAACCTATGTCAAGAGTGAGAGAATCTGTCATTGAGGCATATAGATATTAAGGTACTAAATTTTTTTTGTAAGACTATTTCCCGAATGATGAGCTGATGTTGACAGGAATAGTCTCGTTGAAGGAGGGCCATGATGAGTCCCACATCAATGACATGAAACTTGGAACAAAGTTCTGGAATGATGTGAATAAGGTAACCATAAGACTGACTCAAAAATACTGACACAAAGGCTATTTTGATTTCAGAGGTAAAAAAATTCTTCAACTCCCCTTTGAACATCAGGCGGCACGACAAAAAGACTTGGAAGCATGACTAGACCAGACAATCACACAGTGCTGTTAGATTTTTATCATTCAAGCTAGCATTATGATCTTAGGATCTTTAACTGAGAGAATAACATGCACAATAATAAACACAATAGACAAGAGACACAAAGAATTTTCCTCGGGGAAACCATAAAGGAGAAAACCTTTCAACTTCCTCAGAGATAGAATCAACACCAAAAGTAAAACTTGAAAACATAAAGATGATCTCTCAACAACATTAGTATCTCTCTTGTCCCAGCAACTTCTCTCTCACTCATACACCCCAATGAGCGAGTGTGTGTGTGATAAATAGAGAGGCTCGCTCTCTATTTATATTCTTTCGTTCACTTGAATCCCACTCCAACATGTCGTCCTCACTTAACAATTACTTACAAGAGCCGACATCTATAGGAGTGTTTAATATCCCTAGTGACCCACAACTTGTGGGGACTTTGCCTCCTCTGACCAACAAAGAGGTTTATCCTTAACACAACGGTGGGGACTATTGCCCCGAATTACAATCACTCACATAGGGTCGACTTTTCTAGGATAGTCTAATAACCCTAGGGCCCCACAACTGTGGGGGCTTTGACCCTTGACTAATAGGAGGGTTACCCACAATGACTTGAAATGACTTGTTTACATTATAGAAACTCTTTATCGAAACATCGAGGCATGGAATGACTCAATTAAATTACAGACACATCTTGGAATAAACATCAGGGTACAATACATAATATATACGGATGAATACATTCTGAAGTTACAAATACATCAACACCCCCTCTTAACTAGGAAGGTATTCTCTCGACACAATTTATCATCACAAGTATTCTTCTCTCTATCATCTGGATCATCATCGAGTCCTCATCATCTTCAAGTCATCTTCATCTTCAAGTCATATTCATCCTCAAGTTATCTTCATCTTCAAGTCATCTTCATCTTCAAGTCATATTCATCCTCAAGTTATCTTCATCTTCAAGTCATCTTCATCACTGGATATGGATCATCACTAGAACATCATCACTGGATCTGGATCATCACTGGAACATCATCACTGGATCTGGATCATCACTGGATCTAGATCATCACTGCTGGATCATCCTCATTGGATCTGGATCATCACTCGATCTGGATCATCATTGTTGGATCATCATCATGGGTGCTATCTCATGATTCTTCTCGTCACAGGAAGTTCTATAGAGCCAGCCCTTTTTAATGCTAGTTGTAGGCCTAGCCTCCGTGTAGGTATTTTCCAGCACTTATATCTGACCCTAAGTCAGAATGTCCTGCCCAACACTTATATCTGACCATGTAGGAACCAATCCTATAGTCATATATGAAAGGCACACCCAGCAATCACATATGACCATGTGGGAACACATCCCACAACCTTATCAGAAAGGCCCAACACTCGCTTCTGACAACCAATGTCAGAAAGGCCCAGTACTTACATTCGACCATGCGAGGAACCAATTCTCCATGCCTAAAGGGCTCTACACTTACATCTTATCATTGTAGGAACCAATCCTACAATTTCCTCAGAATGGCTCTGCACTTACATCTGATCATTGTAGGAACCAATCCTACAATCACCTCAGAATGGATTTGCACTCACATCTGATCATGCAGGAATCAATCCTACAGTCACATCAGAATCAATCCTAGCGTAGGGAAGGCTGAACCTAGAGAAGAAAATGAAGAAAATGAAGAGACATGCCATGCAATGAAGGCTAGTTGTTCAACAACACATGCCTTTCTCATTGATTTTGGAGCTTCCAATCATATGGTTTCATCCAAAGAATCATTCTCTTCTTTACAATATTTTGATGGTCCTAGTATTTAGATGGGGAATAAAATTCAAATTCGAGACAAAGGGAAGGGTTCTATCAAGCTTGAACATGGAAAGTTCAAAGATGTGCTTTATGTTCCCTCCTTAGTTGCAAATCCATTATCTGTATACCAAATGAATCATACTGGCTCTCTAAAGCAAGTGATATTTGGTCCTGACTCAGTGGATATCACAAATATTTCTACTGGGAACATCATAGCGAAGGGTGCTGTAAGTCATGCCTCCAAGGCATATGAGTTCTCACACTTCATGCCATTTTCAGAACCAGTGCACTCTCAGTTGCCACCTGACAGGGAAGGTAAAAACATTCCATCTACTTCTTTTGTAGTTTCCACTAGTATTGCAAATCCAGTTGTATCAGTTTATGAGATTGAGATTCAGGGTGATTCAAATCTAGATCCAATCCCTACTCCCAAGTGGGAAGCTAGGAAGATGAATATAAATCCATATGACACACATAAGATAAAGAACCTTGCGCTATTTCATGGAATCTTACCTCATTTAGAGAGATGTGACAAAATTCCTGTGATATGCTACATGGAAAGGGTCGATTAGTTAAACTTCCTTTAGAAGAATGGAGTGGATCATACGCCTCTTCATCTAGAAAGAGGAAAGAGGAAAAGGTTACATTCCTCCTTCCTTCCATCATCATTTTGGGAGAAGATGGAGAAGTATACATGCCAAACCCCATGATACCTATGCATAGGGCATCATGCATGCTGCTTCGCTACTTCGCATAGATGAAGGATGCAACAACACATTTTCAAGTTTTTCAAACTTAAATCCTGATTCTATCTGCTTAGTTAGAGGGGGGTATTTTTTCCCATGTGGGTTTTTCCCTAGCTCCTTGTATTGAGCAGTTACTTTACTTTACTTGCTGTAATGGGTGACCTATGGTATTAGTTACCAGGGCCCACAAATTGTCCAAGTTAACATTCAGGGGGAGTGTTAGGATTATAATCCTCCCTTGTCCAATTTGGTAAATTATATCTAAATCATGAGTCCTTTCAGTCTATTTTTAATCACTAGCACCATTGGGTCCGCTTGGCCTAATTGGGGCACATACACTAGTGACTAAAGTGTGGGGAACACTAATTGAGGCCAACTGCCACTGATTGCACTTGAATGTATCAGCTTAGGAGTCTCAATTGTCACATGCCCCAATTTGCAAAAACAATTTTATAATATTTGAGGAACACTGTGTTAAATTTTATGCTAAGTTGTAATTGATGACCCAGTGGGCTCAAGAATATTAATGTAAATTCAGAATATTTTATTTATAAATAAATAAATGAGGAGACAACAGCTTAGGGAAGCTGTTAAAAGAGTGTTTACTGGTCAATTAGTGGAGGAGACTGGATGGAGAGAAAACTTACATGTTGCAGCATCCTCAAACCACTTCCAACTGTTGCAGGTGGAAACTTCCCTATATTTGTGGTCATGATTCCCTAAGAAAGTGGAATCAGAGTAGGTGGTTCATTTAATGAAAACTAACCCAGAAGACCTATGCATCTCTATAAAATTTCCCATTGAAGAGAGCTGAGGCTGCTCATTCTAGAGAAGTGATCATTCAGGGTGAATGAATTTACTCAAGAGAAATTCAATGGAGGGGAGTCTGGAATGTGTTTGAGGGGATAAATACTGAAATTGATCTAGTTATAGCTTTTAAGCTGAATATCTGACTGCTGAGAGCATATTTTTATTACTGAGGTAATTGGACCAGTCAGGTGACAGAGGTTTTACAGTTGCATTCTCCACCTAGTTCTCAGCTAAGAAGACTAGGAACAAGCTCGGGGGTCCTGAGGAAGCGTTGTTTGAACACTCTCCAAGAGTTTGGTTGGGAGGAACAACCTCCTTAAGCTGTTGTCTTCTTGTCCTCAACAGGTTCTATTTTATTTTTACTGCCTTTAGTTAAATAATTCTTAGTTTATCTATTGCAAGCATGTTTGTGTTTAGGGTTTATGAATGAAAAGTAACTGTGTAATGTTAAGTTCAGTAAAATTATAGATTATAGTAGAAATGGAAATGATTATGTAATAAAGAGAAATAGATAGAAAATAGATTTCCAAGCTGTGTTTTTCCACACCTGAACTCTGGTCGTACTCTAGCATAGTTGGATTGTCTTAGGTAAAGGAACTGATTCTTTTATTGGAATGTAAATAGTAAATATGATTCTTTTATTTGAATGTAAATAGAAATAGATTTTACTTCAATGTTTATGAATTTCACTGATTAGAAGTGCTATGTTTTGTCTACACCTATTTTTACTTCAGCCAACTAAATGGAAACACAGGTATAAAGAGAATAGTAAATATTACTATTATTACAGTATTAGTATCCAGATAGAATATAAAGATTATAGTTAACAGTAGTAAAGAAAACATGTAAAAAGAAAATAATAAAATAGTTGTTAAATATTAACTTTACATACCATAGTATGTCTTATCTAAGAGTTAAGGATTCTTTTACAATCCTTTTATTTTACAAAAATGACTGAGATTTAATATTACTCTAGTTTTCAAGTATGCTGCACTAAAAATCTAAATATTTTTCTTAACTAAAAACTAGAAACAAAACTGTTTAGAATCTTTTCATTTCATATAGAGTTAGCATCATATTTATAAATGTAAGTCAAATAATCTTTCATTATTCTATTTCTCAAAAATAGAGTCAAGAATACTATAAGTAGAAACAAGAATTTCATAAACTATAGGGTTTACAACATTTCTTTTAAGCCTTAAAAGCCGATTTCTAGAATTTAACCATATCTTCTAAACAGTGCTTAAAAATTAATTATAATTTACAGAGTAGTAATAAATAAAATGCATATGTAAATAACAAACAAAGTAAACCAAGAATCATTAACCATTTGCAATATAAATCTCAAATCAAGGTAGGCTTATAGCCTATATAAATGATGGGTTGAAACCCCAACCTGCTAAAGAATCCAATACACATAAATATTTTATATTAACAGTAAGTTAAATACATTACTGACAGCGTGAGTAAACCTAGTACAAAGTTTGCTTTCTTCAAGTTCAAATGTAAAATATAAACTGAAGCGAACGAGACAGAGGTCTTTTAAAAACTCCGAGCTTAAAGGATTTTTCCTTATAATCTTAAACAAACAACATTACATCATTAAGTCGTAAGAATAAAACTGTTTCACCAAAACCATATATACACCACAGCTTCAAAAACTTGTGCTACCCAGCGAAGTATCGCAAGGTTTTTAAATTAAAACATGGATAATAAACAAACTAACTAAACATCTTAACCAACAGTGTATCTCAAGCCATACTTCCAACCAAAGGAACCTTCATCCAACAACCCATATTGCAAGCAGGGAGAACCCACGATGAGACCGGGTCTTACCAGTTGGAAGCCCACAAAGTTAACCAACGCATGAGTGCATTCCATTCAAAGTCTAGAGATGTCAATAGGAGCCTACAAGGAATTGAAACCAAACATTAATTAAACTCAGTTCATAAATTATAAAGAAACCCTAATTTAGTAAATCATTGACAGAAGAAATGTGAGTAGAATAACAATATATACCTGTGCTGTGTGTAAGAAGAAATTGGATCTGATAAGAAAAAAGTCACCAGCTCAAGTGAACTAAATCGAGAATCAAGAAAACCCTCATGCCAACCCTATGACAGAGGCATCAAGGATACAACACTCAAGCTCCATGATGCCAAGGCAAAGAACAAATAAACACAAGGGTAAAATCCTTTTACAGGCTTCGAGCCAAGCGAAGAAGTTAAAACCACGCACACTGTGTTTTCTCAACTCACAAAAGAAAACTGAAAACACAAACCACGAACCCTTATACCACTATGCACAGTAATGCAGGCTTCAGTTCCAAGGTTTAAGAAAGAGCAGGCCTCTCATGGCCGCAAAGAGTCTCATAGCACAACCTGCAGGAAGACAACCCTTGAAACAAAAATGCCAAGGAGTAGGGTTTCAGTTTTTGTTATAAGTCAACCAATGCATGGAGGAGGATGGATCATGTGCTCTTCCAAAAATTTAACCGAGCGTGGGTCAATTCCTAATGTCAACGCTGCACATCCGATTATGAACTATATCATTGCCAATAATCATAATGCAATCGACTATATTATAAAGACTTATATCATAGCCATTAATGAAATCTATGCCATCGATCTTTTAACTAGTTCTTATGATTGCATAATGTCAACCATGCTATGGTTAAAATCATGTTTTGGAAACTAGTAATGTTTTTATATAAGAACAAAACCTATAATGTATTTTACCTTTAGTTTCAACTATATGATAGTAGTTTTTAGGTAGTAAAACTACCTTAGGTTATAAGTTAGTATTTTTGTTATAGCCTAGTATTGTAAATTATAAATCAGTATAGTATCGTAACATTACAATAACAATTGCATCGTGGTTATAAACTCAATACTATTTGCACAGCTTGTCTACTAGCTATGCAAGAAGATAATTATAGTTGCAAGCAAATCAAGCAAGCTGGTATTGTTTCACTACTAGTAAAGGAGAATTAGAGTAGAGAAATGTTGTTATTTACAATATATTTATAAACTGAAGAGCTCTAAACTTCTCTACATAAATACTTGATGCTGATAAATAAAGGAGTCTTCAAGAAGACTGAAGTTTAACCCTACTAAAAAAGTTTCTCTTAAGTAACTAATTTTTGCATTGTAAACTTTACCTTTGAAAAACATAGGATTATGTTCATACATAAAGAACAATACACTTGAGTATTAAACATGACAATAGCAGTAAGATCATGATACAATAGAAGTAATTATATGCCAAGATCATGAGATCTATGCTCACTATAAGATTCTATAATAAACTAGGTACTATAATCTTTACGACAAAAAGAAACCTTGGAAGAACTCATTCTTATAAAGGGCATTAATGATGTTAAGGATAAAAGTCATTATAGCTTAAATATAAATACTGTCATAGATCCAAAACAACGAAGGAATTTACTTTACCTTATCAGAGTCTTGCATCTTAAATATCAATTTTTATACTAGCATCTTATCATGCTAAAAAAGTACTTCTCGACATAATTCAAACTAAACTTCTACTTGAATCAAACGCTTACCTGTTGAACCTATAAGTATTAACAGTCCATTTGAGTCAGAAGAATGCTAAGTAAGCCCCATTTTCAAACATTGTCACGTCCCCATCCCTCCAACCGAGCAGAGAGGACACGACCATGGCCTTAACCAGCCGGGCTAAGAGGCCATAAACATGTACATGCATAAAAATTGCATAAACAAAATGCTGCAGGGAAATGCAATAAGTAAAACATGCATAGTTGCCATTTTCTATTATTCACAGCTATAGTTAATTATCATGCACAGCGGAATCAACATGCATTCACACAAGCATTCAACATGTTCATTACTTTCATTGACAGTAAATATAGTTGCAGAAGTAAAAATGGACAAGATCACTTATCTTATGAAAACTCCTTGCGCAACTAGCTACGTTGCTGCAATGTTCCACCCAACCATAGGCCAACATGCTCCTTAATCTCTTAGCAGCGCTGCCACTCCCGAGCTGGGCATGATTCTCCAAGGGATAAGGGAACTAGCAGGCTTACACATAGCCAAGGATATACAAAAACACAGCCAAGCCAACACAGTTGGGTTTATCAGGCCATCAAGGAGTTGGGAAAGGCTCAATGCTAAGCTGGTGAACTCATTATAGAGCTAGGGACGCCTACACTAGAACTAGCCTGGCTTCTAAGACATCCACACACACACAACACAAGGAATCAGTCCCTTCTCTGCTACATAGTCCCTCAGGCCCTGCATTCCCTTCCAGTGCTATTCAGGGGTTGTGGAGAAGAAATCCAGCCCTCTAGCCCTGTCTGTGTGGTTTCCAACACCAGGTTTACCAAGCAAACCAAGCCCCCATCCCTACCCCCAACAAAGTTCGACGACCAACCATTGCACTCAAGCAATAAATCCGTTGTTTACAGCGTAAGACATGGAAGACAATTTATGAGTCATTCTTGGCCCTATCATGGCCAAAATGACTCTCACGCAAAATTACAACAGTCCCAAAAATGTAAGGAAGACCACGGAAAAACAACCAACAACATGGGAAAATAACAGTCCCGAAATGTATCAGTGAGCACAAATCACAACAAACGTGGGAAACACAGCCCGTCCTGGGCAATGGAATCACTGAGAAAACACATAAAGACCACGCAGAAGAAGAGAGAAATACCGACTTTCAATCTGTGCATGAGACGAGCAGCAACACAGAAGACGCGAAATTAGAAGTGTGTAAATGACAACCACAATGCAGGACCCACAAATCAGTCCGTGGGGAAAGGATACAGCCATAGTATCCACGATTCCGTAGGGAAAAGAACGACGTGAGCAAACCCAAAAATTTCTGTGTGTGAGAGAATGATGAGCAGGAAAATGGTTCATGCGTGAAGATGAACAGCTCCGCTTATGCATGAATGATTAGACAATGGAGGGCTGCGAGTTGGAGTGCGTGAGTGTTCTGCACAAGCGTGGAGAGAAGAAGCTCTGCGTGAGTGATGGCAGTCATTTTTCCTAGCCATAGTGAAGTCAACCATGGGTGGAGTGTGCATGGAGGCATGGACTGACAGTCCTGCCACCCCACTCCCAAAGACCATAACTGCCTCAACCACCAGCAGCCATTATTAATGAAAGTGGTTGCAATAAAAACAAGGGAAGAAGACACATGGTTATTTTCTCTCATTGACCCAAGGTTTGACAATTCCCCCACATCCTTATCCTTGTAAAA
The DNA here is from genome assembly GCA_001517045.1 of Pseudotsuga menziesii. Taxonomy (NCBI): domain Eukaryota; kingdom Viridiplantae; phylum Streptophyta; class Pinopsida; order Pinales; family Pinaceae; genus Pseudotsuga; species Pseudotsuga menziesii. The sequence continues at coordinate 158,723 of LPNX010585340.1, forward strand.
ATCATGCCCCTTTCAATTTAGTTGCCGCGACCGTAGCTGGTTGTGTTCATTTTAATTATAAAGGCATATTAACATGATGATAAACTCAAAACGTATGCCGCATGCCCCGATATACCATCGGTGACAGGTTTAAATCCAAAACATAGCATAACTGATCAATGGTGGGGCCTTGGCCTTTAGCTCCACACCATGATCACTTTCCAATATATACATCATATACATCTAATGCAACGGGGTCAAAACCAGGGTGTTACAAACATGTTTTCTCACCTACTTGATAAAATTAAATCATCAGTACAACTAGAAGAAATTAAATGCAAGTCCTCTTTCTATGACTTATAAAATTAAGTTGTATTAGTTTTTCTGTAATTGAAACTAATCCTTAAAATTGGTTAAACTGTTTCATTTCCGCTAACCGCTAGCAGTTTCTAAACTGCGAACTAAGACATTTTATGTCACTTTAAAAAATTTAAATTTTTATGAAATTTTTGGGTTATGACATCAATCCTTGCAAATTAGGAGCCATCGGGAGTGTTGATACCAACCTCCATTAGTTGACTTCAGTTGGTGACTAGTCAAGCTCAGTTAGGAGTTAATTACATTCAGTTCTAGTCTGTTACACTCAGTTCTACTCAGTTAGCGCTAGGTTTGCATGGCTGCATGCAGGTGAGGCGCATTTACTCACCTACCTTAGTTAATTAGACTAGTTAACACTGAATTAGACACTTGAGTTTGGATTTTGAACTTTGATGAACTCTGATAATGATTTAGACAAGGCCAGTTAACCATTCATTCAAGTAGAGTCAAACCAATTCGAATTTTCTCACATGGATTCAAATTGCATGAGGCTATTTAGCCATTGTACTTCACTTTAATTAATTATCTAATTACTTTTGATTAATGAAAGCATTCACAGTTGCAAGCCATTTTTGCACTATTTCATTCTTCAATTTCTAAGTAAAATTGCGTGATCTATCTTGTGAGTTCTATGTTGGTCCACATATCTATGTGCTCAATTTAATAGATGATGATGATGATGATGATGATGATTATGATAATGATGATGATGATGGTGGTGGTGGTGGTGGTGGTGGTGGTGGTGGTGGTTAATGTTCACTGAGACCAAAATTTGGTTTATCAGACGAAAGGAAATGAATTAATTAGTTTCTTTTAAAATTGTATTCTTATGACCCCCAAGAGGTTTGGCTTGTTGTCCACTCCACGTTTTGTTAAGGCGTAGAGGTTTTTAAGGAGGTCATGGGTTCAAATCCCATGGTTCAAAAAGGCGGCCTCCCGTGCTCTACCTGGGGGGGTCAGGTAGGCTATTCTAGGGTTATAGTGGTAGTGACAGGAATCAACCCCATGTCATGCAAGTATGAAACTTGATAGTTTTCGATTCCTCTGTATAAAAAAAATGTATTCCTATGTCCAAATATATTGGAGAGAAGCGTCTCGATCTCACTATAATTTTGACATGTTAAAAGGCTAGGAAGGTTGGTATTGCAACAAAGATTATGAAATTGAGATATAATGTGGGTGCACGCAGGGCACTCTAAGAGGAAGTTATTTTCATCTTCAATGTTCCTATTCTCACAGAGATGACATATCCTTTCCAACCATGTTGTTTTAGGAACTGTCCAATGACCTGTTTCACTATGGATCTCATGAGAGTTCGTTCTTATCTTGGCTATATTAATTATTTTCTTTGAACTGGTAAAAATAGAGAGATACTTTTGATCAACTAGAGTAGGTTTTACGACCTCCTTATAATATCTTAATTTTCTTTTAACATCTAAATCTTTCTCACACAACAATTTCTCTTTAAACATAGAAGTAACAATATTTTTAATGTTATTAATATTTTGCAATGTAACATTTTCGTCAATCTCCTAGTGGTTTAACCAGACCCTGGTATCTTTATACCAACTTCCCTTGATCCTTAGGTGGCTTTGGCTGGAATTAAAAGCTACCTAAGGAAGTCTATGGTCTCCCATGTTATTGATTTTGTGCTTGTACAATAGGAGCCTAGTCATAGCTAGGCTCTTGATAAGGGAAATACCCACTTCTATAAGGAGAATAGGATATGGTGTATTGCTTTTAATTTTGAGGTTATAAAATGGCTAGGCTCTTGATAAGGGAAATACCCACTTCTATAAGGAGAATAGGATATGGTGTATTGCTTTTAATTTTGAGGTTATATTTTATAAAATTCTTCTGGATTTGCTTAATCTTTCTCCAAGATTCTCTAGAGATGCTACAACCCCAAACCTCACATCCATACAAGATAACAGGAGTGACTAAAGTTTCAAAGAGGAGCTTCTTTTTATCCCACATCATAAGGTTTGTTGCTTTACAATTATTTTCAAGACTGAAAAAATATTTCCACCCTCCATTAATCCTTTTCTCAATGCTATAGTTCCAATTGAGCCTGTGATGAATATCAATTCTTAGGTATTTGTAAGAAGACACTTCCTCCAAGTAAGTTGTTATTGTCATTCACAAAATTAGTGTAAGTGTCCTTCTTGGATTTTACAATCATAACTTTTGTTTTTGTAACATACCTCAAATTTCAAACATAATTTTTTTTCCTATAGCCTTATATATTTAGACATATTAATAAAATACCTAACTGTTTTCAGGCATTTACAAACAAATAGAGAGTTTGAAGCATAACCCTAGTCATGTGAAATGATCATCATCTACCTTATAGAACCCTTTCCCAAGAAAAAATATATTTCCAAACAAAAAATCGAAAGCTAAGTTATCATTCTTCTGTAAGAACCATTCTACAGTTCTGATTCCACATTTCGCATTCTGTATCCTGCAATGTGGAATGCAGAAATCCAAAATTCCATTAGATAAATCGTTTACCTTCTGCACCGTTGATTCCTTATGGAATCAACCATGACCGTCAATCTTGACTTGATGAGGATTGTTGGTTGCAAAAACTCCAATTTATGTTAAATTAATCCTTGAGTTTCTGCATTTCACAAATGTGGATTGTGGAAACTCCAAAATCCGTCTACTTAATCTGTGAACCATCGACCTAGTTGGAGAGTAGATCTGGCTCGTTGATATTCTAAATTTGTGGATCACCTTTTTAACTTTGCAAATTCAAGGGTTTCTGGTTTAAATTGGGGTTTTTGATATACTGTCAGCTAAACTGATCTGAATATTAACTTGATGCTTAACCCTTCTTTGATTTTGTCTTCTTTGTTCATAATTTTAACAGTCAAGCCCTAACTGCGCTATGTTGATTATGGGTTCATACAATAAATTTTTAGTGTTTCGTCTATGTAAAACAAAAGAATTTTCATCTGCGACATAGGCATAATACAGATCTACACTATAACAACATGATTGATTCAGTCCCCATTCAATAAGCATAATTAGGTTGAGCGAAAATGATACGAATAGACAATGCCCAGTTAAATGTAGGAATACACAGTACATTTTAAAAAGGAACAGAGTATTCAATCCATTATATACAAAATAATGAGTTCTAGATTCTTCAAGTATCAGATTCGAAACTATATCCACAAAAACCAGTTCTACCAACTTATGCTCATAACAAGTTATTAATCACTACAGCAATATCATAGTACAGATTTGATATACGTCAGAAAAATAGGGATATTTGTTCTACATAAATGCATAACCCTACTGATTGGAGATGTAGCTGTACATAAACATTTCACACACACATCCTATTGTAACTAGAATTAGTCATAAGAAAAACAGAGTAGGAACATGGCACCAAGGTCGGGAAAACAAAAGAGGAGAAGCTGTTCCTCCCAACCAACTCCCAGAGCAGCCATATTACTTACTCCAGAACCCCCGAGCTTGTTTGATGAACCAAAAGGGAAACATATATTAATATGCTATCTCTTGCATTACATAGATGTTAATCCCCATCCAATGCTAACCTCTTGTTGCTCATGGACATACTATTAAATAGTATTATGCCTAGGACTTGGTCATTTATGATCCTCCTTCTCTTTAGCAACTCAACTAGGAGTGTAGACATGATTTTTTGGGATGATGCTTCCTACATCTCGAGTTCTCACTCGGTGGTCTCTACCACTTGTCATTTCCCTCTTATGGGCCAGCAAACAGTCTTTCAATGGCTACTTACACTTTTGTTTTCCTTCAACGTCTTTTATTAAGAATGAATGTTTTATTACAAAACGTTCTATTCTTGACTCTTTTGTCAAAGAATAATAAAATAATAATCAAAGTATTTTCCAGCATAATTAATAATTATTAATTCAAGTATTATTACATACACCTCCCCTTAAAAGATAACACCGTCCTTGGTGTTATAACTTTTGCTTTTATTCATCCATGTTAGCCTCTTTGAATAAGTCTAGATATTCCTCCTGCATATTAATTTCCATCTCCCAAGTAGCTTCTTCCAGACTAAGGTGCTTACATTGCACCTTTACTTGTCCAATGATATGGTTCCATAGAAAAAGTTCTCTCCTGTCAAGATTGTGCTCCGATCCCACTTGGAACTCTCCCTCAGGGTCCCCTTGGATTACATTCCAATTAATCACATGAGAAACATCATGCACATATCTATTCAATATAGAAATGTGAAACACATTATGTACTTTGATATTGGGTGGTAGGGCTAACTGGTATGCAACCAACCCCATTTTAGCTATAATTTCAAATGGACACAATACCTGGGTGCCAATTTCTTATACTTTCCTAGTCTCAAGGTACTTTTCTTGGGCTTTACCTTTATGTATACATGATCACCCACCTAGAACTCTCTAGGAATTCTTTTTAAGTTAGCATAAATTTTATTCATGTCTTCGGAAGCCTTCAAGTTTTGTTGTACCTATTTCACAGTTAGTTCCATATATTCTAATAAATTAGGTCCTAACATTAATCTATTAACATGGATGCTCCATGAGATTGAAGTATTACACTTATTCCCATTATAAAATTTCAAATGGACTCAACTTGGCAGAGGCCTAGTAGCCATTATTGTATGCAAAATTTGCTAGATGCCGATAGTCTTCCCACTTAGTGGGTCTTTCCATGACATACATCCTCAACATGTCCTCAATGACTTGGTCTTTCATTTTGGTTGTCCATCTGTTTCAGGGTGGAAGCTAGTTTTGAAGTTTATCTTGGTTTCCAACCCTACAAACAATGATTTCTAAAAGTTTGATGTAAACTTGTCATCCTAGTTATAAATTACCATTTTTGGCACTCCATGAAGTCGAAATATTTCTTCAGGAATATTTCTGCAACATTGACAGCCTTGCAAGCCAATTTCATAGGTATAAAATGAGCAGAATTGCTTAATTTATCACTACAACCATAAGTGAATCATGTTGTTTTTTAGTCAATGGAAAAACTATGATAAAATCCAAAGATATTACCTCCCATTTCCATTCAATAATTGGTAAGGTTTGTAACAAACCTACCGTATGTTGATGTTCTGCCTTCACATGTTGACATTTCACACATTTAGACAGGTAAGCCACTAGATCTACCTTCAATTTTTGGCCAAATTAAAGAGTTGCTTCCTGGGGGCTCTTATCATCTTTTGGTAACCAGCGTGCCCTACATAAGGAGGTTTGTGGAGCACATTTGAATTAAACCATTTTGTATCTGCAATATCAGGAATGTATATCAGCAAGAAGATGTTAAAAAACCCAAATACATATTCACATAAGCAACTCCTTCTAACTCCACAGGTATCCTACTTTGATTTTAGACAACAAAGGCACCCCCAAGACCTGCATCAAGGGAAAAATTTATCATCTCAATTGGTGTTTTGTTTCTTGCAGGCCACCATACATGGTTTTTATACAATGTATCTCCTAACATGGTTCCTACATCAAACCATTAGTACATAGTTAATAAAATCAAATTATGAATTTACTATTATGTCTCCTACAAAATTATATTTTTGCAATCTCGAGGCCATCCTCTTATTGTTTGGCTCTGGTAAGTGGGAGCACTTACCCCCTATCATTTACACTTTCTTCCAACCTAGACAACCACATATAACACGCCATATTAACACAATTCTACATTAGTCAAACCATAAATATAAAAGTATCAAAATTCCAAATCTGGGATTTAGAAATCTATTTTGTTTAGTTTTCACCACCATGAGGTCCTTCTCAGACGTTTGGCCATTGCACATGGTATATTATTGTCTTTATTTTACTGGACATAAATGTGCTGCCATGTATTTAGTCAATTCTACCTGCAATCTATAACTTCCAAACATCCAAACAATTTGGTGGGCCTCTATGTATACAATCCTTTCATTGCAGGATTTACACTAATCTCTGAATTGATCTTCAAAATTACAATACTAAGTAATTCAAACCATATCAGTTACTACCATTTACAGGACACTATATGTTTATCTTATATGCATCATTAAAAAAACCATACATTTTCACCTTATTTATGTAATTGAAACAAACCTTCCATACCCATGATTAAGTAATCCTGTTCATCATGCCTTCATACCAGACCATTGCACACTCATTGCGCCCTTCACCACATACTATGTTTAGGGTTTTATTAGCTAAACATTCTCTATTCACCCTTCTTTCTCACTATTTCATGTAGCTTACTGGTTTAATTTCAACGAAAGGACACTCTGATCCTGAAGCCCAAATTCCCTGTATACAGTTTTTCTTGTGACTGATACGCAATTTAGTCAGGTTCTATATTTGGAAGAACCTTTAAATATAACCAACCCAGCCATCATTCCTACGGATCTTGATGAAGAGCGGACTTCAAATTGGAGGTGAGTTGTTTTTCATAAAAGTTCCTCATCCAAACTAGACTATTAACCGGCTCGCTAGTTGAATAAGGGGAATCGTTAAGGACCATTAGATATTGATCCAACCATATTGACAGTGGAATTCAATTACTATAGATTGGATTACATTAAAATTCTGCATCCATTCAGTTTTGTGAATACTGCACAACTTTAACCAACGGAATTGTTGACAGCCGTAGATATTCTTCAACGATCAACCTCATTCGTTGATCTTGATCTCCTTCGCATCGGTTAATTTCAAATTCTGAAGCCTGAATCACCTTTTATATTCCGCGCTCTTCCTTCTAGCAGAATGTTCCAGGGTTGTTGGATTTATCCCTAGTCAAAATGAATGGTGGACTTCTAGGTCCACCTTCCACAATTTAATCTACGTGCAGTTTAGTTCATCGAGGTTTCCACCAACCGTTGGATCATCCCGTTCATCAGATCTAAACCATAGATCTATACACGCAGGTTAAGTTGTCTTCAGTCATTCCAGAGTTTTATCTTACTTATAACTCTCATTTGTGGAATCTATCCTTGGTCGTAGATCTATCTGAGTTACAGATCTTTAACTTAGGTGATTCACAGTTGAATTTATCAGAGGAATGATCAGTTTCATTCACACTCTCCCTTTTTCGATCAGAGAATAGATCAGCCGATCTCTTCCAAGCTTGTCTTTGTCCAATTCTAAACTCCATTCTAGTGTTAGGAAAAGTTATTTTCCCACGCATGACTACCTTACATATCTCCTTATACACTCTTGAAGGTAGGGAGATCTAGAATGGTTTATAGACATAGGGCTCCATCTTTTGGGTGCAGGGTCAACATTTCTAACATAATTTAACCCTACTATACACTTTTTCAACTAATCCATGCCAATCATCATATACACATACATCTACATGTCTAACAAGGTTAATATCAACATCATATGCATGAATCAGGATCTATCATCATTATCTTTCATGATTCGCGAAGGTTCCAGTATTCCTATTTGTCCTGTTCACTGATATGTAAACTTATTACTTCACAAAAACAAATTTACTTACAGTGCATATACCTTTTATAAATATTTTTCTTGCAAGCACCTTTTTGGTTCCTCTTGGATGTCTAAGCAAAACACACCAAGTGTTAACAGTACTCTCAGTACTAAACCAAGCTACCCAACAACAAGATAATTAGAGGCAAAACATTCAAATTATGCCTTATGGTCTTGTATTTCCTCTTCACATTCATTAAACAAGATCAATTACCTTCTGTTTAGATCCAGTGGATGGTTGAAGTAACCAGTGTTCTGTATGCTTTACCTTGGTGAGTTGGAAGAGATCCCTCATCCTTGGGGTGTTGCAACTCATGTGGCTCATGGATCACTTAATATAACAACGGTGGGATTAGAAATAATACTTTTCCATTCCCCATCGTTCCCACCAGTTGCTTTTCAACAAGGTATTAGATAAATATACATGAAGTTCATTTTCAATAAAGCTACCTGAGACATGATTAATTATTTACACAATTAGTACTTACTTTTCAACAGCAATAAAAGAAATACCCCTAAGTTATTACTAGTACCCCTTCAATACCTCCACTAAATACCTTTCTAGTGGAGATCACAAGGGAAGTTATTTTCACATATCACCTAAAATACTTTTCTTTTACTGCAACATGCAAAGCTAAGTTACATGCAACAATTCCCATCTAACTGAGATTCCACAAGGGCCATACAACATATCACTTTTCATCTTATTTCATGACATATTTCTTCTCAGAACTCATTCAAGAAGCCATTCATCATCAACTAAAATTATTATTATCAACGATCCTCATGCCTACCTTCTCATTAATCCATAATACCTTAATCTATTTTAGTCCTATAATAATAATGTAATGTCAACCAGAGATAACCCTTCATGAATCACTTACCATATGAGCATCCCCGTTAGTACATCCACTAGAATGCATTGATCCGAATCAATCATTTTGAATACAAAACAAGAGTACATTAACCAGGATTTATCAATCTAAAGACGATTGACATTTAGTGTGTTTCAACGGAGCTAGATGTCCCCAAGAAGCGACAGGGTTAAACCTGTGGCTCCGTCTTTTGCAGAACAACTTGTATTAAACAATCCAAAACAAAAATTTTAATGGTTAGATTAAAGTTTCTCTGATTCAATGGAACTCGATGTTCCCAAAAGGAGACAGGGTTGAAACCCGTGGCTCTGATACCATGTGTAACATACCTCAAATTTCAAACATAAAAAAATTCTATTACCATATATCTTCAAACATATTAATAAAATACCAAACTGTTTTCAGGCATTTACAAACAAATAAACAGTTTGAAGGATAACCCTGGTCATATGAAATGATCATCATCTCCTTAACCTTAAAAAACCATTTCCAAAGAAAAAAATAGATTTCCAAACAAAAACTAAAAATCTAAGTTTCCTTTCTTCCATAAGAACCATTCCGCACTCCACATTCCGCATCCCGCAATGCGGAATGCAGAAATCCAAAATTCCATTAGATAAATCGTATACCTTCCGCACTGTTGATTACTTGCAGAATCAACCCTAACCATCGATCTTGACTTGATGAGGAATGCGGGTTGAGGAAACTCTAGTTTTCGTTAAATTAATCCTTGAATTTCCACATTCCGCAAATACGGATTGTGGGTTGCGGGTTGCAGAAACTCCAAAATCTGTCTACTTAATCTTGTACTTCCTGCCTTTCATATTTCACATTCTGAAAATGCGGATTACGGGTCGTGGAAACTCCAAAATCTGTGAACTTAATCTTTTACTTCTTGCCTTCTGCATTCTGCATTCCACAAATGCGTATTGCGAGTTGCGGGTTGCGGAAAATCCAAATTCTGTTAACTTAATCTTTTTTTTCTTATACTTTCCGCATCGTTGATTTCTTGCGGCTTAAGTACCTACCGTTGATCTAATTCTTTGCGGATTCCATAAGGAAACCTTCGCAGCTATTATTAGCCATTGATCTTCTTTGCGGATGCAATATCGACCATTGATCTACTATTTTTGTGGATTGATGTCTAACCTTGTAGATTGCAACAAGAGGGTTGCCTTTCAACTTTTTGGAACTAAACTTCTGCAATTCAGTATTCCACAACTTCTGTGAACCGTTGATATAGTTGTAGGTTAGATCTAGACCATTGATCTTCTAAATTTGTGGATCACCGTTTTAACTTTGTAGAGTCAAGGGTTTCTGGTTTAAATTGGGGTTTTTATTTATTGTCAACTAAATCGATCTGAAGATTAACTTGATGCTTAACCCTTCTTTGATTCTATCTTCTTTGTTCATAATTTTAACAGTCAAGCCCTAACTATGCTTAAGTTGATTAAGGGTTCAGACAACAAATTTTTAAGGTTTCCTCTGTGTAAAACAAAATAATTTTCATCTGCGACATAGGTATAATACAAATCTACTCTATAACAACATGATCAATTCAGTCCCCATTAAATATGAATATTTAGGTTAAGCGGAAACAATACAAACAAACAATGCCTAGTTAAATGTAGGAAAACACAGTACATTTTAAAAAGGAGCAGAGGATTCAATCCATTATATACAAAATCATGAGTTCTAGATTCTTCAAGTATCGGATTTGAAACTATATCCACAACAACCAGTTCTACCAACTTATTCTCAGAACAAGTTATTAATCACTACAATAATACCATTGTACATATCTAATATACTTCAGAAAAACATGGATATTTGTTCTACAGAAATGCATAACCCTACTGCTTGGAGATGTAACTGTACATAAACATTTCACATACACATCCTACTATAACTAAAATTAGTCATAATAAAAATAGAGTAGGAACCTGGCACAAAGGCTGGGAAAACAAAAGTTGAGAAGTTGTTCCTCCTAACCAACTCCCAGAGCCGCCAAATTACTTGCTCTAGAACCCTCGAGCCTGTTCATTGAACCACAAGAGAAAAATATCTTCAAATGTGCCATCTCTTGCATTACATATATGTTAATCCTCGTCCAATGCTAGCCTCTTGCTGCTCATGGAATACTATTAAATAGTATTTTTCCTACGACTTGGTCATTTATGAGCCTCCTTCTCTTTAGCAACTCAACTAGGAGTGCATACTTGACTTTTGGGGATGATTCCTCTTGCATCTCGAGTTCTCACTCGGTGCTCTCTGCCACTTTTCATTTCCCTCTTGCGGGTCAGTGAACACTCTTTCAACAAATACTTCCACTTTTGTTTTCCATCAACATCTTTTATTAAGAAGGAATTTTTTATTGCAAAATGTTCTATTCTTGACTTTCTTGTCAAAGAATAATAAAATTATAATAAAATTATTTTCCAGTAGAATTAATAATTATTAATTCAGAGGTATTACAATTTTGTCAGTGTTGACAGTCACACCCATGGTAGAGCAGAAATCCTTAAGAATTTGTAGTTTCTTATTAAGATCAGCTGGACACCTTGCGAGAAGAACAATATCATCAGCATAGAGAAGAAGGATGATGACTATTCCAGCTAAGCACATGTCAGCACAACCTTCTTCTTCTAAGCAACCTTCTAGCTTACTGATGTAAATGCCAAATAGGGTAGGGGAGAGGGGGAAACCTTGTTTAACTCTGATATTACACTTAATATCTGCCGACCACCCCTCGTTGCTCTTAAGCTTGGAAATTACGTTCTTGTATAACCTTATTGTGGCAACTCTCAACTCAAAAAGAAACCTTTAACTCTTCTAATCTATTCCATAGGTTATTTCTATGTTACGTATCAAAAGTCTTTCTAAAGTCCACAAAGCTAAAGGTTGATGATTGTTAATTCATTCTAAGTATGGTCATCGAGAAGAGAAATTTTCATTCTTTTTAAATTAGGACATAATTTTTTTATTAATAAAAAATAATGAATTATTTAATTTGATTTCATTCAAAACTTTTTTTATTGTTAATATAAAAAAATGTATTATATTGATATATAATCTTTTTTTTAACCAAAACAAATATTTTTTTCTTGAGAAAAAATATACAACGATTTGACTTGACAAATGCCAATCAACTAAATTATACAAAATCGAAGGAGCACATCAGAAGGATCATAAACTATACAAATTCTGACAGAAAAGGAGTAAGAATACCAAAAAAGGATTAAGGAATTGCTTGAAGATAGTTGGGTTCTATGTTGATGCTAAGGAACCCCTGGGACAATAGGAATGCTATGTTATCTAGGTCATCTACAGAAATATTCAGATCTCGAAGGATGTGGAAAGAGGCAACATTGTCGAATTATTTCAAAGTATTTCGAATTCTCTACAGAGTTCTATTCAAAGTAGAATTATTGAAGCAATCAACCGAATTTAATGTTTTAATCAACATCTCAGAGTCGCCAAAGATTTGAATTGACTTGAATCCCTTGTTCTCGGCAATCTGAATCACCATGAGAAGGTTGTATCTTTCAGCCTAATTGTTTGACATGGTACCAAGACCCCAACTAAAACTGAATTCAAACTTTCTATCTGGAGAGATGATCAAACCCCGGGAACCTGAGGTCCCAGGATTCCCCTTGGATGCTCCATCCAAAAAATTATCGCTGAAGAAGAACTCATCCATAATGTTTTTAATTCGTCAATATTTCCATGAAAATGCTAGAGAGGATCACTTATAGGTTTGGAACAAACCAATTTTCTCAGCCCAAAAGAACAAACACCGAACCACGTTGAAAAAGCAGAAGGAAGAGGAGTAGAAGCCAACAAACAGCCAACTCATTCAGCGATTAACACTTTGATTTTAAAAACAACTTGCTATAAATTCGTAGCCATATGGTTGAAAATACAATTATTTCTATAAATCCACAGTTTCCACCATACAATCTTGGGAATCGAATGCCATATCAAATTCCAGACAACGTTTGCACCATATTTATAAGGTCGATGGTCGTGCAAGGAGAGGTAAAATTCAGTTACAAAGGAATGAGTTGAGATAGAAAAGCAAGTTTCATGGAGCACCAATTCCCACACCGATTTTGAAAATGCACAACTGATGAACATGTGGTCTATAGATTCGAATTCAGAATTGCACAAGAAGCATCTAAACGGACCATAAAAGCCACGCTTGAGAAGATTGTCACTGGTGATCAATTTGTTGTGCAGTAGCAGCCATGAATTTTTTTTACCTTGGGAAGGCAATGCGAGCAGACTGATTTCCAGATTGTTGGGGAGAGGAAAGAGTAGTGAGAAGCTTGAAGATCAAAGTAGCCATTAGCAACTAAGTACGAACCAGAGCTTCCACATCCCCAATTATCTTTAAAGGAGCTATGGACTAGAGCTAGTCCAGAAAGAGAGGTGAGAAACAAGGTTTTTTGGGAGCCAAGATGGAAAGGAAGGTCAGGAAAAGACCATCCCACCCAGTTTCCAATGCTAGCTAAGAGCAGATATTAGAAAAATGGAGCAGGAATTTGTTAAGAGACCGGTCCAATATCTCTGCTAGCGAAATGACAAAGGAAAGAGTAGGGTTTCCAGATATTTTATCCTCCCAGAGAAGGACCTTCTTCCCATTGCCAGGGACTCTAAAGAGTTGTCGATTAAACTTGTCAATACCTTTCTGCAAGAATACATATAGATTGGTCAATCATTTCAGGCGCCTTGACCAATAATAATAAAAGTGCAGTCTACGGCTGGAATGTAGATCTAGCAAATTGCTTGGGATTCCCTGGCTTCAGCAAGTGGTAGAAGATAAAATATTTGGGGCTGCATCAACTCTTGGGCCAGCTCCCCCTTCTCTCTGGCTTGAAGTGCTGCCTAAGATGAAAGCTAAAATTGTTTCTTGGGGTGGTTAGTAGCTCACAAAGGTAGGAAACTTGACTTTGATTTACTCAATTCTATCTGCTCTTCCTATCTTTCAATCCTCCTTGTTGCTCACCCCCAAGTATATCTCGGTGCATATTTCTAAAATCTTGCGAGACTTTCTCTAGAATGGAGGCAATAGAAATCATAATAAAATGCACTTGGTAAGTTGGGAAATCCTTAAAAAACTTATTTTGGAATGTGGTTTACAGATTCAGAATCCTGGTCTGGCTAACCTAGCTATGGGTAGTAAAATTATTTGGCAGCTCTATGCAGACAAAAATCATCTTGTCAGTAAGATCTTCGGGATGAAATATCTCAAGGGAGGCTCTTTGAGAAACATAAATTCATCTAATACACCAATGGGAACAACTATTTGGAATTCTTGCAGAAAGGTATTGACAAGTTTAATCGACAACTCTTTAGAATCCCTGCCAATGGGAAGAAGGTCCTTCTCTGGGAGGATAAAATATCTGGAAACCCTGCTCTTTCCTTTGTCATTTCACTAGCATAGATATTGGATTGGTCTCTTAACAAAGTCCTGCTCCATTTTTCTAATATCTGCTCTTAGCTAGCGTTGGAAACTGGGCGGGGTGGTCTTTTCCTGACCTTCGTATCCATCTTGGCTCCCACAAAACCTTGTTGCTCACCTCTTTTTCTGGACTGGCTCTAGTCCATAGCTCCTTTAAAGATATTTAGGGATGCGGAAGCTCTGGTTCGTACTCAATTGCTAATGGCTACTCTGATCTTCAAGCTTCTCACTACTCTTTCCTCTCCCCAACAATCTAGAAATCAGTCTGGTTGCATTGCCTTCCCATATACATATAGATTGGGTGGTTGGGAGGAATAAGTGTTACCTTCCCCACCTAGGTTCAAATCCCACTTGCTTCACTTTTTATATTCAAACCCAAATCCTGCTTTAAAAAACCATGTGTGGTTTCACTTTTACCCTCTTTTTTTTTTTTTACTTTTATCTTTTCTTTTTTAACCTTTTTTTTTCTTTCCCTTTTTTTCTCTTCGTTCTTTTAGTTTTTTTTTGTTTTTACTTTTTTTTAAACTCTCTTTTTTGGGGGGGAGTTACTTTTACCCTTTTTTTATTTTATTTTTACTTTTTATTTTTTAAGGACAAAGTCCTATTTTTATGGGAAACCCTAGGTGATGGCTAAAAGCCAAAAATATGGCCAAAGGTCGGGATCTAGCCAACGAGGCTCTGATACCGCTTGAAGTGAATAATTATTCCCTTACACAAATAATATTACCAAAAGACTTGGAATATTAATTAAGCCATAATAAATTATAATTGATGATAGAATAAATATGATGATAGATTACAAAGTGAGTGCCATATATATATTAATCGCAAAGGCACTTTAGATACTATCCATGAAAGGATGTGTCATTTGAGGATTGTTTACTAATAACTATTTATTAATTATTAATTATTAATATCAATATGTATTAATATTAATAATTCATATATATATATATATATATATATAGTTTGTTGTTATTATTTAAGTTTGTTACAAATTTCAAATAGTTGTTCCCGTTGGTGTATTAGATGAAGTTATGTTTCTCAAAGAGCCTCCCTTGAGATATTTGATCCCGGAGATCTTACTGACAAGATTGTTTTTTTCTGCATAGAGCTGCCAAATAATTTTACCACCCATAGCCAGGTTATCCAGACCAGGGTCCTGAATCTGTAAACCACATTCAAAAATAAGTTTTTAAGGATTTCCCAATTTACCAAGTGCATTTTATTATGATTTCTATTGCCTCCATTCTAGAGAAAGTATCACAAGATTTTAGAAATATGTGCTGAGATATACTTGGGGGCGAGAAACAAGGGGGATTGAAAGATAGGAAGAGCAGATAGAATTGAGTAAATAAAAGTCAAGTTTCCTACCTTTGTGAGCCATTGACCACCCCAAGAAACAATTTTAGCTTTCATCTTAGGCAGCACTTCAAGCCAGAGAGAAGGGGGAGCTGGCCCAAGAGTTAATTCAACCCCAAATATTTTATCTTCTCCCACTTGCTGAAGCCAGGGAATCCCAAGCAATTTGCTAGATCTACATTCCAACCATAGACTGCACTTTTATTATTATCGATCAAGGTGCCTGAAATGAGACAGAACTTTTGAAGAATGACTTTAAAGGTCATGGAAATAATCAATGAGGACCCACCAAGAAGAAGAGAATCATTTGCAAAGAGAGCATGGTTTATAAGGTCCACCCCCTAACAATCTTGATTCTTGGGATGAATCCCGCTTCCTTTTCAGTAGAAAGTTTTCTTCTAAGAGTTTCTACCATCAAGATGTAAAGAAAAGGTGACATCGAGAATCCTTGCGGAAGGCCTCTAGTGGCTTGGAAAAATTCCATTGGTCTGCCATTGACAAGAGGTGCAATCCAAGGCCGGTCAGTACAAGCTTTGATTAAATTCACAAACTCAGAGCAAAAACCGAAGGAAGTAATCTGCATTACTTACCCAGGTGAGAGGGAGTAATAACTCCCTTTGGGGGCCTAGTCCTCTTGCTTCTTCCTAATGACATTTCAATGGTGGAGTGGCTTCCTTGCATCTAAAGCCTCTCAACCTCTTCTTCCCGGGCCTCCTTACGAGACTTCCTACCAACCTTTTTAGATAATTGCTTGATTGATTCATCTTAAGAACCTGAGCTTTCATCCTGCTTTTTCCTAGTTATATCGGCATAAGAAGGAGAAGCATTGACTCTAATTGGAGAGTGTTGCAATGGATCACCTTCCCTAGGAAATTTTGAGTTAGAAAGCCTAGATTTGGAAACTCCAAATTGTTCCAATGTTCCAAAGTACAATTCACGTACCTTGACCAGACATTCCAATTGAGGCAATTCACCCTCTTTAAGGGAAGTAGCTTCAGGAGTACTGAGGGAAGAAAAATGATTGCAAGACTCCTTTTCTACAGCAGGATGATTAGGGAGGTTCTTTCCAGTAGTAGTATAACCTTTCAAAGTTTTCCCATCTTTACCTTTAGTTCTGGGTTCCTGGTTGGAAGCTCCTACTTTCTGAACTTGGGTCCAGTGGTCAACCTTTTCTTTCTCAAGTTCCTCTTCTAATTTCTTCTTACAATTTCTGGTGAAATGGCCATAACCATGACAAAAGCGACACTTAAAAGGGATTTTCTCATAGTCCAATTCTTGGATATAAGACCAATCAGCTACTGTGAACTTGATCGCCTCTGGAAGACCGATCTCCAAGTCTACTTCAATGCAGACTCTTGCGCATGAGAATTGATCCTTCCTTTTTGCTCGATCAATATATTTACCAAGCTTGTTCCCAATGGCTTCCAAAGAATTAGGATTTCAGCAATGTAAAGGTAAGTGAGGGAGCCTTACCCAGACAGGAACTGCGGACGGGACATCTTGGGTAGGGTCAAAATCAGGAGTCCACTTGTTAAGGTAAAGCCCCTAAGGGCCCATGAATTAAGGACCATTACAAAATATGAGATCCCGGTCTTCTATTGAATAAAAAACAAAGACAAAGTAGTCTCTGCCAACGAAGTGATTACGGATGCCTTCAATTACTAAGGGCCTCCAATTTCTCTGGAACTAGCCATCAATGCCATTAGGAGAGGGCCAGAGACCTGTGAATTGACCGATGAGTCCATGCTCAATAAGATTCAGATCCTTTCAGCTGGCAGCTCATTAGAAGGAACATCAACTTTCTTAACAAATCTTTGAGAATAGGAACCCCCTTTCCTCTTGCCACAAGATGCAACCAGTCTTTTGAATGCATCCAATTCATGAGGAAGAGGGGGAGGAGGATCCTCTCCTGCATCCATAAGAACAAGCCACAGAGAGGGCCAAAAGAGAGGTATACTACACAGACATATCTGCAGAAGAAAGATGGAAGAGTCCACTAAATAGCAGAGCACTCCAAGCCTGCAAAACAAGACCCAACCACCTTCGAACAGGTAGGCAGTAGGAAATAGCTACACTGAGACCAACAGAGCAACAAGCAAAAACGTTTTCCAGAGGCCCCTAGAAACAACAGAACGTGAGGGCCAAGAACACTGAAGCAACACCAAGAACCTGCAAGTAAGACACAAACCACACTAGGCACGCACAGAGACGACTGCAACTTGCACCACATAAGAAAATCAAAACAAAGCCAAGAATCAAATAGATAGTAGCTCCAAAACGCCTCCAAACCTTGGAACGTGCCTCAAACCACACCCAACCCAACTGAGAGCCAAGTCCAACCTGCAAAAGTTTAAACGCTTTCTTAGAGCAAAAAAAACATTCAAACTATCATTTCTCATATTGATATATAATCTTTTATTAAGAACTTAATATCTTAATTAAATATTTTTATATGGTATTATTTTATACTGTTTTAAATTTTATTATATTAATTTAAATTTATTATGCCATTTTTATTAAAATTAATGAAAATAAAAACTTTCAAACATTTTTCTTTTAACAAAACCTCTAAAATTTTATGAATTTATATTTTTTGAAACTTGATAAAAATAAAATTAAGATAATTATATTATTATTAAAATTAATTAATTTATTACTTTATTAATTGGCATTACAAATTTTTACCTTATTTATATTGAATTATGAATGTGATAAACAATAAATCAATTTAAAATAATATTATAAAAATAAAAATAAATTTTTAAAATAAACTCATTGACGTTTTAATCTAATTTAATGAATACTTGATTTAAAGTTGCTTAACAATTTTTTATTAACTATAATTTCATGCGCCTGTGTTTTAATCGTTCAAAGATAATTATTTTTATTTTTAATTTTATTTAAGCTAAGATAATTTAGTCTAACCATTATAGATATTTACCGGTTGGTTATAACAAATGTCAAAGATGCCCGTCTTTAATAATTGATTATTGGTCAAAGTGGTTACGGATGAGTGGTTCAATCGTCAAAGTAGTTAAGGATGAGTGGTTAAGTCATGGGTCAAAGTGGTTAGTAAGTTAAAAATTAATGGCGGAAGGTAAAAGTGGCATATCAAAGAACTTATGAGACCAGACCACTTTGCGCCAAAGGCAAACTGTTTTCTGAGATTTCCATGTTTCATTGAAAGAATACCCAATCTTCTCCTCTCCTTCATTCAATACTGCACACTCTTACAATAATCACCACTTTATCTTGTGGGCCCAATGGTTAAGAGCTTGTGTTATCTCCGAGGAGGTCACAGGTTCAAAACTGGCGGGGGGTAGGGATGCCTATTTAGCCCGTTGTGACGAGACTCGAAGGGTAGGCGACCCCTAGGATAGGTGCCCACCTATAGGTATTTCCTGGGATGTGGTACCGGGACGTCTCGGCCCCTGCTTAGTCACAAGTTTCTGGTATATCTGGCTTGCGGGCTGTTGGATATACTCTTGGCTGTTGCCATGGCTAAAAAAAATAATCACCACTTTACCTTCCAAAAAGTAAGTCTTTGCATCGAGAGGCATTTTACAGTTCTGTATGAGAGATATTGTAACCTTTGTCATGAGGAGATCTTGTAACGTTTGTCTATATTTTGTTTAACAAGATAATAAAGTTGTAATGTTCTTACCTAACAAAATAATAATAATAAAAAAATTGAATTATCCCCCTAAAAAAATGTTGGCCTTGCACATGGTTTTTGTATGAGAGGGATATTGTAACCTTTGTCATGAAGAGATCTTGTAACGTTTGTCCATATTTTGTTACTAACAAAATAATAAAATTGTAATGTTCCTACCTAACAAAATAATAATAATAATAAAAATTGAAATATCCCCCCCAAAAATGTTGGCCTTGCACATGGTTTTTGTATGAGAGAGATATTATAACCTTTGTCATTTTTGTTACTAACAAAATAATAAAGTTGTATTGTTCCTACCTAACAAAATAATAATAATAATAATAATTGAATTATCCCCCAAAAAATGTTTGCCTTGCACATGGTTTTTGTATGAGAGAGATATTATAACCTTTGTCCTTTTTATTAACAAAATAATAAAGTTGTAATGTTCCTACCTAACAAAATAATAATAATAATAATAATTGAATTATCCCCCAAAAAATGTTGGCCTTACACATGGTTTTTGTATGAGAGAGATATTGTAACCTTTGTCATGAGGAGATCTTGTAACGTTTGTCCATATTTTGTTACTAACAAAATAATAAAGTTGTAATGTTCCTATCTAACAAAAAAATAATAATAATAATAATAATTGAATTATCCCCCCAAAAAAATGTTGGCCTTGCACATGGTTTTTGTATGAAAGAGATATTGTAACCTTTAGATCTTGTAATGTTTGTCCATATTTTGTTACTAACAAAATAATAAAGTTGTAATGTTCCTACCTAACAAAATAATAATAATAATAAAATTGAATTATCACCCCAAAAAAATGTTGGCCTTGCACATGGTTTTTGTATGAGAGAGATATTGTAACCTTTGTCATAAGGAGATCTTGTAACGTTTGTCCATATTTTTTTACTGACAAAATAATAAAGTTTTAATGCTCCTACCTAACAAAATAATAATTAAAAAAAATTTGAATTATCCCCCCCCAAAATGTTGGCTACATGGTTTAGGAGGGCCTTGCAAATGGTTTTAAAACCATGTGCAATGTCTCCTAAACAACCCATGGTTTTATTGTACTTGGTTTAAGAGGGCATTGCAAATGGTCTTAAGACCATGTGCAAGGCCTAAATAACCTGTTTTAGGAGGGCCTTGCACATGGTTTTAAAACAATGTATGGGGGATATGTTTTAATGTTCGTTCCTAACAAAATAAAAAATATTATAGCTCCTTCAGTACAATACTTACAATACTTAAGAAGAAGTTTGCACCTCGAGAGATTTGATCCCTCTTGAGGCTTGTTAAAGCGTAGGATTTGGATCTATGCTGGTTATTTAACATTGATTTTTTTTTCTTTATTTTTATGATTTAGTATATTTATTCTGAAAAGGAGAATCCCATTTATAAAAAAAATTTTGTAGAAACAAACATTAAACACTTGTTTCAGGAGAAACTGGAACTTTCACTAGAGAATAAGTTTCTTAAAACAAATAAAAATATTAGTGAACAATTCTTCTAACTCAAATACAAAATCAGATTAAAAACAAATAAATAACTGACACAAAATAACAAATTTAGAAAATAAATCCAAAATGACATTTATATCCTTCATATAATTAAAATGAGATTATAAGAACCAAGTAGTTAGGCTTCCTAAAAACTAAAAACCTTACTTTCCAAGTAAATCATTAAAAAACCTTTACAGCAAAAGAGAGAACTTCAAGTAGATACATGGAAGATAGTCCATAAAAGAAAATACCGACATGCTTACGAGTGCAAATAGAATTAATCAAATAATCAAAATTTAATAAATTATATATCTAATGATAAATAAATAGTTCACTTAAGTTGCAAGATAAAGATGAAAGTAAATTAGGTATGACCCGTACCTACCTCGTTGTTTTTTTACACGCGTTGTAGGGCCATTGGTTAATACGAACATGATAGACCCATTTTTAAGAGAAACCTCGTAAAATTAGAAAAGATTCAAATTACATCGTGATGATATACAGCTTACGTAAATGGTTCTTCTTTTGGGTATGACATACATTGCAATTAGTGTTAATAATTTTTTATATTATTTTTTTTTCCGTATTTTTCTGGTTATGTCACATATGATGTCACATGCATCATTTATATTTATTTCGATCTTATAATTAGTTTAGTTTTAATGATTAGGTATTATATTAGTTTAGTTTAGTTTAATGATTAGGTATTATATTATATTTAGTATCTTATAATTAGTTTAGTTTTAATGATTAGGTATTATATTTTAGATTGTTCTATAATTAATTAGTATATTAATTAGTATTTTTAATTAATTAGTATATTAATAAAATTAGAAAAGATTCAAATTACATCGTCATGATATACAGCTTACGTATATTTGATAAAGAGCTCATGAGCTTGAGCACTTACATGAGCACTTATTTTGTTGATATTAGTTGAACATATTCTTGATTGATAATGTACAACCTAGTATTTATATTAATAAAAATGTGATAATTTTTCTATGGGAAAATAAAATATTTATATTGAGCACTCTTGCTTTTCAAATAAAAAAAATGATCTTGAGGTTCATATTACTCTAGCTTTTAAAATAAAATTGTCTTATTCATTGTTTTTCAAATAAAAAAATGTTCTTTATACCAGATTTGAAGGGTGTAGTACTCGGGCATGTGAGCATTTTCAAATTATATTAGTAATGTCTTGATTATACAATTTATTTATTTAACAAAACTTCTTTTTGTGTGGCGGAGGTTATATTATTTTTTGTGATGAATGCTCGATGAAGAGTGTGGGCAACAGCATATATTTAAGTTGGTTTTTCAATTTAAAAATTAAGTTATAGTTGATAAATAGATAATAGGAAGAAAGTTAGTAATAACATGTACTTAAGCATATATATCTAGTTTAGGTAAAGAATATGAAGAATATAAAAATATTTCAAAGTTGTTTTTCATTTTATAACTATTTCTCAACCATTAACTATATAAATATAAAGTAACCATTAACTATATAAATATGTTAACCATATTGCTGTTACCTTTCCAAATTAAAAATTACATCATGTTCATATTGCTCTTGCGATTGATGGCATGAATGGAGAATATTAAATCTAAAATGCAAGATCAAATCATATTATATTTAAGGAAATAAAAATTGAAGTCGTATATAAGTAAATAAAAATTGACGGCCCAGCCACGCATAAAAATATAAGAAATAATAAATTCCATAAATAACTAAGAAAGAAATAGCTGAGGCGGCTTCTGCACACCCCTTTGTTCTTCCTCTACTGTCATGGCCGCTGCGGCTGCAAACCCTTTCGTCACTTCAGACGGGGCCAAAGCGATTCCAGCGGAGAGTGTGCAGGAACTTATCAAAAATCATGTCGTCCAAGATGCTGCTGAAGCTGTTCCCCGACGTTACATCCGACCCGACGAAGAGCGGCCGACTTTCTCATTACTCGTCTCTTCTGAAATCGCGATCCCTGTTATTGATATGAAGAAGCTCATCACCTTGCAGGGCCAAGATTATCAGAGAAAACAAGAAATGGAGAGGCTTTCCAATGCCTGCCAAGAATGGGGTTTCTTCCAGGTATATAGCTTCTCACAGCAGTGAGTTGCTATATATGGAAATTCTATTGCTTTATACTTTGTTATTAAGTGATATATAAATGTTCAGAGGGTTTAATCGTTAAAAATATGTGTTTTAAAGAGGTTATATGTTTAAATCTGGAAATCTGAAAGGTAATGTATATATATTTTTGTAAATTTTAGCAGTTAAATCTTTTTAAAAACTTTAATATTTGTAAATTTTAGTAGTTAAATCTTTTTAAAAACTTTAACAAAACTTTCGGATCCGTTTCTCTTAAATTTTTCTAAAAACTTTAACAGTTAAATCTATCTGTAAAGTGTCCGGATCCATTCCTCTTAGCAGTATACAGAGTTAGCTCTGAAAAGCTTATGGATCCCTTCTACAAATCTGTGCATCCTCGGCCATTAGGTTTCTACAAAAACATTCAGGAGAATTGATGTTAATGCATTGCTTTTCCTAGGTTGTGAACCATGGAATTCCTCATTCTTTAATAGATGAGATAAAGACTGTAGCTAAAGATTTCTTCAACCTCCCACTGGAAGAAAAGCAGAAATGTGCTCCGCAAGCAGGAGCCTCCCAGGGTTACGGTAAGATGTTCGTGACAGCTGATGATCAAACGTTGGACTGGGGTGACTTGCTTGCTTTGGCACTCATGCCCAACAGCATTAAGAATCTTGCCCTCTGGCCGACCGTCCCCACACATTTCAGGTATCCAAAATTCAGATGATTTTGTATTGTAATAATGTTATAAATTTTTTTACCTTAAATTTTTGAACTGTAACATTACATTACATTTTTAATCAGGTATCCAAAATTCAGATGATTTTGTACTGTAATAATGTTATATGTTTCTTTACCTTAAATTTTTGAACTGTAACATTACATTTTTAAACTGTAACATTACCTTTGAAGAAATTTGATGCATATCCGGGTTTAAGATCGTTCTTTGCTGGTTAATTGCAGGGATACAGTGGAAAGGTATGCTATTGAGGTAGAAAGAGTCGCTCAAGAGATCTTGAGTATGTTCGCTGAAAACCTGCAGCTTGAAGCTGATTATTTCAAGAATGTGTTTGGGTCAGAGCCCATGAACTTGATGCGCATGAACTTGTACCCGCCTTGCCCAAGACCCGACCTTGTTCTTGGATTGAGCCCTCACTCAGATGGCGGGGGTATAACATTGCTCCTGCAGGATGACGAAACAGAAGGCTTGCATGTTCGTAAGGATAATCACTGGATTCCTGTGCAGCCCATTCCATACGGCCTTGTTGTAAACATTGGGGACTTGGTTGAGGTAATCATGTACACAAATTTTACTTTTTTTATGTGAAAATACACGTCAGTATAATTCATGTTGACCAGAGTAATTAGGGTTGCAAAAGTTTAAATTATGTTTTATTTTAAGATTCAAGGTATGAGGTATCCACCTTTCTTCCATCAGCAAGCTCCGATGTTAGACATCACTATCCAGCTGATCTTCCGTTCTTTAGAAAATGATATTTGCTTTGATTCTTTCAATTATGAAGAATTGTGAAAATTTTCATTCTTTCAATTATCTCGTATGGACTGAGTAGATTTTAAGGTCAATATATTTCTTATGTATATAATATTCTGTTTTTATTTTTTGAGTTTTCCATATAGAATGATTAGATTTTAGGGATAATTTCAGGATGATAAATCAAATTTCAGGATTTATTAAATATTAAAACTTATCATATTTCCTGTGTATTCATATATCCATCTGTAAAAATTTAAGATCAAAATATTTATATCTCAAAAATGTCAATATTTTTTATATTTAATATATCTTTTTAACTATGAATATAAATTTAAGATCAAAATATTTATATCTCAAAAATATCAATATTTTTGATATTTAATATATCTTTTTAACTCCAGATATTTACATAACAACATTTCTTTCCTATTAAACTGTAAATAGGTACATAGCACCAATTTATAAAGCTCCTGTGCTATATATATAAGGGTGAGGGTGTGAACGAGCTTTGGAGCCTTATGGTTGACTTGTGAGAGACATATATATATATATAGGGTTTAGGGTGTGAACCAGTAGCTTTGGCGCCTTCGGGCTGGCTATAAGGAATCCTAAGTTCAAAACCTTGAGGGGATCATAGTGCTTTCCTGTAGGGAAGGCTGCAGTCCTGGCTGTTGGGTAGATCATTTTCACATCTAATCATTTTCACATTCAACATTAAGGTTGGCTGCAGTTTTGGCTGCAGCTGGACAGATCATTTTCACATCCAACATTAAAGCTACAGTTCTGGCTAAGGTTGGGAAAATCATTTTCACATCCAACATTAAAGCTTCAGGCAACTCATACTTACCCATACAAATTGGCTCAGTAATCTACTCCAGCTTTAGTTTAGCTGTATATTAATACAAATTCTCATAATTATATATATAATAAAATAAATAATTTTGTGCATATACCCATACTGATATAATGTCTTTATTATTTCATCCCCGTCATTAGTTATTCCTTTATGCAGGTAATAGTTATTCCTTTATGCAGGTAATAACAAACGGGAGATACAAGAGCGTAGAGCATCGAGCGGTAACAAACGAAGAGCGAGCCAGACTTTCTATCGCCCTGTTTTACAACACCGCTATGGCTGCAGAGGTGGCTCCAGCATCAAAGTTAGTGGATGAACACCACCCACGCTTGTACAGGACCTTCAAACACGAGGAATACATTCGTTATTACATCTCCAGACAACTCAAGGGAAAACACCCCCTCGCAGACTTTGCCAAACTTCATACCAGCAGTACTTAAGGTCAGCCACTGTTTTTTTTGAACAAATTGGGCTGCCAAATGCTTTCAGTAAGAGAATCTTTTAATGTTTAGAGTATATTGTGACTTGAAGATTGTATTTGTGAAAGTGAAGTGTATTCCTATGAAAAAATTAAATAAATAAATTTGAAAATAAAAAGAAATTATGACATTTTAATATGTGTTTTCATTATTTTATCTCCATCTTTTGTTTTGTGAAAGTGAAGTGTATCCTATGAAAAAATTAAATAAATAAATTTGAAAATAAAAGAAAAATATAACATTTTAATATGTATTCTCATTATTTTATCTCCATGTTTATTTAAGCTGAAGTATAACTTTGATGTCTACATGAACGAGAGCATGATTCAATCTTATGTAAATTGGCTATATAGAATTCCTAACCAACAGGAAATTTCATAGATTCTATTGCACAATTTTCAGTTATGCTTCTTTTATTAATTTTAAATGGATTGTTTGGAGGTTAAAATCTAAAATTTTACTGACATATTGGGAAGGCTAAAACATGGATTCTATTGCACAATTTTCAGTTATGCTTCTTTTATTAGTTTCAAATGGATTGTTTGGAAATTTTAATAGGATATAGGTAAAGGTTAAAATCGAAAATTTTACTGACATATTAAGAAAGCTAAAACAGTTTCAAACATAAACCAAATTGGGATGGCCTTATAGGTAAAGGTTAAAATCGAAAATTTTACTAACATATTGGGAAGGCTAAAACAGTTTCAAACATAAACCAAATTACAGTAGCCTTATGATCTCCATTGAAGATGTTAGTTATTATGTACTATATATAAGTTTAGGAATAAATTGATATCTACTCAAAAATAATGAAAAGCTATATAACTCATTCATTCATTTTTATATTTGAATATTGTGATAATAAAAATATGAAAATCATATATTTTTGGTAAGTTAGCCTGTTTTAAAAAAATTATGGTGTTAATAAAGTTAAAAGAAAATGGTGCTTATAACTTATAAGTCATGAAGATTAGTTTTCATTTTGTTTTTTAAATTAAAAATGTTACAATATAATTTTGATTAATCAAATATATAGTTTTTTATAGATAGTTGTGTAATATTAATACTAGCACAACTATAAGTAAAGTGGTCACTCAAGATGAATAGAGGTAACTGGCCACTTAATTTTGTGGAGATGGATGACAATTAAATAAAGCTTATTTAAATCTTATAAATAAGTTGCATTTAAGCAAAACAAGATCTAGTAAGACCATGAAATGAATACCTACTATACACTTGTTATACTAGGGTTAAGCCTATTTCTTTGGTTAATTAATATATATTCAAACTATTGGATGATTTTTTTGTTTGCTAATTTTAGTTTCTAAAGTTGTGAAATGAATTGTTCATTTTTTGTTGTATTTTTTTTTCTCAAACACAAGGTTTGTTGCACGTTTGTTGCTCCATAATTGTAGATAAATCAACCAATTACCTTCTCCAGAACCCAACTTGCTTTAACTATAACTATAGGAGAGAATTGCTCCATAATGGTTGTCTAAACCCAACTTGCTCTAAATTTAATTGTTGGATTTAAATATAACTATGGGAGAGAATTGCTCCATTATGGTCCATAAATCAACCAATTACCTAGTTGATTAAATATTTGACAAGTTTATTAAATGTAAAACACTTGATGTAGCACCTTGCTACTATTATCAATTTTTCAAATCCATGTTGTTATCATCACCTTAACCAAGTGTACAATGCTACAAGAAACCCTACTATTACTTTCACAACAAGCAAGTGCATCATGCTCCAAAAAATCCTAGTTGAAGATTGCAAAACTGCAAAACACTAGTATGAATGAGATTTGCCAAACTATGTGGTTAAAATCAGCTGAACCATAGAATGTAGAAGGTTTGATAAGCAAAAAATCTAGTTGTTGTGAAAATAAAAGACAATAAACAATGAGGTTTATTAATGTGCATAGAACCTAAGAGCTTAGAGTGTGTGTTATCATGGGCAATAGAACATGATATTATCACCTTAGCTAGGTGTACCATGCTACAAGAAAACCCTTCTATTACCCTCACAACAACCAAGTGTATCATGCTGCAAAAAATCCTAGTTGAAGATTGCAAAACTACAAAACACTAGTATAGGAATCTTAGAAAGAAATGTAGAAGGTTTGATAAGCAAAAGCTCTATTTGTAGTGGAAATAAAACACAATAAACAATCTTGTTTATTAATGTGCATAGAACCTAAGAGCTTAGAGTGTGTATTATCATGGGGAATAGAACATACAACTTGTTATTCTATATTATATGATATATTTATTGTTACTTATTTATTGCTTGGTCTCAAATTTATTATATTCTTTCAAAAATGGAATTTTTATTTATTTTTAAACTATATTTAAAAAAATGGAAATTTTCATTTTTTTTATGCTAAAAAATATTATATTCTTATTGTGAATATCAATAATATACAGAAATTTGTTTTTTGGATACCCTAAAATGTTTATATGGTTTAATATATTAGTTTGAACATGTGTTTTCTCTTAAAAAAAAGAAGTTATAAGTTCAAATCAAAGTAGAATAAAATATATACATTTTTGTATTCTTTTACATTTAATATGTTTAATTACAAAATAATTATGTTATAAAATTAAACAATTCAAATAATTAAGATAGACAATATTTGAGTGTGTCTCAACCCTTGAACCATTTAAAATCTCTCCACATGAATAGTAATTTGTTAAAAATATGTAAGAAATTTCACAAGATTTTCTTGTCTCAGCCTTGCTTTTTAAATTGTGATTATAAAATTTATTACTACAGAATTAGTTTGCTATTTTATTAAATTATTATTTTAATAAAAACATTTTTTAAATAAATAATAATAAAGTTATTTATAATTGTCATGTTAAATTTTAACATTTTTGTAGGTGTTATGTTAAGATGATTATAAGTTTTGAATTTAAATGAAGACAATGATGGCCCACTACCCTAGTCTACAAATAAAACCCAAGATTTTTTCCTATTTAGAATCTTTAAAAAGCAATTACAAAATTATTTTTATTTTATTTTGGTTGGCCATCCGGTTTTGGTACACTGATTTAGTCTTTTTGAGGTGGCCATCAATGTACATTGTTTTATAAAGAATAACTCCAATAAAGGTCGGTAGAAAGGGACAGTAGTATGAAGTCTCAAGTTATCATTGGTTGGGTGACCAATGTAACTCAGCCACGTACATTCATTGAAATCATGGGCTTCATTGCAACTAT
Organism: Pseudotsuga menziesii; assembly: GCA_001517045.1. Lineage (NCBI taxonomy): Eukaryota > Viridiplantae > Streptophyta > Pinopsida > Pinales > Pinaceae > Pseudotsuga > Pseudotsuga menziesii. The sequence continues at coordinate 187,583 of LPNX010585340.1, forward strand.
TCAATGAAAGCTATCAATGCAAACTCTTTATGTGTGTCATGAGGCATTTTATCCATCAATGCAAACTCTTTATGTGTGTCATGAGGCATATGCGTGTCATGAGGCATTTTATCCATTAAAATATGTTAAAATTTATTAATGCAAACTCTTTATGTGGTGTGAATATGAATTTGACGGTCATATGCCCGTTATGAGGCATTTAAAATTTTCAGCAAACCTTTTCAAAGAATGGGTAAATACTAACCAATTTATTAGGTGATATTTGAAATGATTTTAATGGTGTGTATGGCTGCACTGTTGTAATTTGTTTATTGTTTTATCATTTGTATTATTTTATTTTACATTTTTTTGGGTTTTAATATTATCTATTGTGAAAAGTTGTGTTTAAAATTTTATCTTTCAATTATGATATTAGATGTAGTATTTTGTTTAATAAAAAATATACATAATATAATAAGATTTGATCTATAAAGATAACATATAGTTTTGTATGTCTTTTTTTTGTATTTTTTTTTAGTATTGTTTATTTTGCAAGGCTATTTTCATTTTAAATGTCAAATACATAAATCAAGTCTCTCAATGCCTTTATTTAGTACTGGCTTTATTAAAAATTTGAATCTCTAATTGAAATTGAACCATAAGAGAAATATAAAAGATGATTATTTCAATTTCAATGAGACTTGTGGAGAATTAAAATCAATACTCTTTGAATTTGAATCTATATAATTGCCCAAATTATGGGACAAATCCTACATATACATTATTGGTGTTATTTAAAATGATTAATCTAACCAAATCAATAAATATAATGCCAAAAATATACTCCATTACCTCATGGTAAGTATAATGTCAAAAATATAATGTATTACCTCTAATAATGTAAATAACTCTCAAACTCTTTCCAAGGTTCTCTAACTCCCATGAGTCCCACCTTCCAACTCTCAATGATGTTAATGTAATCAATGAGCATTGAGGACTGAATTTTGTAGAATGTAGATGCCACTACAACAAAAACTGGATTTAGCGTCTCTTTTTGCATCTTTTTTTGCGTCTAGACCATCTTTCAGTGTATTTTTCTTCATTTTTTGGACAAAATGGTGCAATTTCACAGGTTGGTGCTATTTTAGGCGTTTTTTGCGTCTTTTTTCTAAATCTGGTGCAAATTGCGGCGTAATTTGCACCGGGTTTTGCACCTGGTTATGCGCTAGGTTTTGCATCGGGTTTTACGACAGGTTTTGAGCCTAGTTTTGCACCTAATTTTGCGCCTAGTTTGTACATCTACTGTTGTTGCACCCCCTTTTACGCCCATGTTTGCCTCAACTTTTACGCCCTTGTTTTCATCCACTTTTGCATCCTTTTTTACATCCACTTCTGCTACTTTTTTTGCATCCCTTCATGTGCCAAGTTTTGCATCAAATTTTACATCCTATTTTGAGTCTAGTTTTGCATCTCGTTTTGTTTCAGCCATTTTTGCATCCACTTTTGCATCCATTTTTTCATCCACTTTTGCACCCACCTTTTCATCCCTTTTTGCATCCCATTTTGCATCCATGTTTACGTCTTTTTTTGCATCTACTATTGCATCCACTTTTGCATCTACTTTTGTTGCGTCCCAATTCACACCCATTTTTGTGCTTACTTTTACACCCAGTTTTGCTTCAACTTGTGCATCCACGTTTGCATCTTTTTTTGCATCCAATTTTACATCAGTTATTGCATCCCTTTATGCATCCATTTTTGCATCCACTTTTGCATCTGGTTTTGTGTTGGGTGTTACGACTACTTTTGCATCTACTTTTGTTGCATCCACTTTCGCATCCAATTTTGTATCCAATTTTACATCCATGGTTGTATCCACTTTTGCGCCAATTTTTTCATCATGTTTTGCTTCCATGATTGCATCATTTTTTGCATCCACTTTTGCATCACCTTTTGCATCCATTTTTTATGCACCCCATTATGCACCCACTTTTGCGCCTACTTTTGTTTCATCCATGTTTGCATCCTTTTTTGCATCCATATTTTTATCCACTTTTGCATCAAGTTTTACACCCAGATGTTGAAGATGAAAATGAGGATAATGATTATGATATTGAGGATGGTTATGATGATGATGATAATGTTGTTGATAATGAGGAGAACGATGACGATGATGATGATGATGACGATTATGATGATGATGATGGAAATGACGACATTGTCGATGGTTATGATGGCAATGAAATGAATGACGATGATGGTGATGATGACAATGACAATGATGATGAATACAATGAGAATGATGATGTTGATCATCTTAAAAAATAAGTTGTTATTTTTCATGCATAAATCGTGTGTGTCCTCCATGACCCTTTTCCACTAATCACATATTTTGGGTAGATGTTATTTCTTATGCCAAAGGTAATGCTGAATAATTGATGAAAATGTCAATAATCATGATGATGAAGATGTCAAGGACAATGGCGATGATGATGACATGGATGATGATTATGCCGATGATGATGACTATTATGATAATCATAATGACAATGACAAAGATGGCAATGATGATGATGATCATCATCATTTCCATCATCATCATCATCTTCATTGTCATCTAGTTCATCATCATCATCATTTAAAGCATATGGGATATGTTTACCATTTAAAGCATGCATAACAAGTGGGATTATTCTAAAACACCCCACCAAAGTACAAAATTCAAACCACAAGGGAAACATAATATTGAAATTGTTCCAATTTTCTTTCTCCCAACAAAAGAAGTTGCATGTTATGACTCAGCAAGATCATATATACTTGCAAAATTCTCTAAAGTAAGGTCCTAAACAAAAAATAGAGATCTTAGTGCTGGGGCTGGACAATATCATAACAAAAAGGAAAAACCACAATGAAATAAAAGAATACATGTGCAATAGAATATTCACACAAATGTTTGAGGCCTTCTAAAATATATTGATCAGCATCTCTCAGAAGGTCTTGTGCAATATTTGTTGTCATGTCACATCCCCGACCCTTACACCGGTGAAGAGGACGTGACGAACACCACATACAGCTGGGAAAATAGCCCCATGAACATAAACAGGGATAAATCAATACTAAAATGAGAACTTACCTAATGCATACCAAGATGCATAAACATAAAAGAATACACGGATGCAAAATGAATCAACATTCAGCAGAAGCAACACACATTCCAGCATTCACATGTTCATCATAGTTCATAAAAAATAGATATAATTTGCAGAGATGGGATAACATCAGCACTTATCTTTTGATAAAGAATTCACCCGAAACCAGCTATGTTGTTGCAACATTCCACCCAACCATAGGCCAGCGTACTCATCAATCTCTCAGCAACACTGCCACCCCCGAGCTGGGCATGATTCCTCAAGGACTAAGGGAACAATGCAGGCTTACACATAGCCAAGGGACACAATCAACAAACCAACACAGATGGGTTTAACAAGCCTTCAACAGATGGGCCAAGCCAGCACATTCCAAGGGGACAACCACTACATACCCACAACAAAACAAGAGGTTCACAACTCTGTGGTGAAGGAAAGACAACCGGGGACGATCCCAAACAAACGATGAGCAAAGCTCAAGCCCATAAGGCAACTCAGAGTTGTTCTTGGCCCTATCGTGGCCAAAACAACTCAGCTGCAACCCAACACAGGGTATATCAACAGCCCAAACTTGCAAAGAGTGATGGCAACAATCCACAACCTAAAAACAAAGGAGAAGCCAACAGTCACGCTTTTACCAATGGCAGCAACGTGAGAAAAACACAACTCACGGCCATCCCTCATGAATATGGAGAGGTCCCATTGCAACCCGGATAGGGGAAGACACATACGCAGACCCCCAAAATGTAACAACATATATAACCGACAAACGAAATCACAGCATGAGGTTAGACAACAGTCTATCTTGGTCAGCTAAGCAATGGGAAAAGACTTACACAAGCCGCAACATGGTCCCAGAGTGCAGAAGATGGCTCTCCACAGCAAATCGTGGATGAAGGAGCACGCTCCCAACTCGCTAAGTGAGCAAAACCAAGACAATCCTGCGTGTACAAATAATGAGCAAACAAAATTTCCCTGCGTGAGGAGGAACAACTCCGCTTATGCACGTGGATGGACAGGCTTTTCTTCTGCATGAGGAAGATGAACAGACCAATTCCTCATTGCACAGATGAACCGGCAATCTGAGAGAAAAACGAACAGACCACAGGGATCTTGCGTAAGGGAGAGTGCGTGAGGGGGAATAGATAGTCGTGAGGCACCAACCTACCATGGGAGAATGGGGAAATCGTGGAAGAGAAGAGTGAATGCATTCGTGGGTGGAGTGGGCGCATGGGCAAGGGACTAACAGTCCTGCCACCCCACTCCCAAAGACAATAACTGCCTCAACCACCAGCAGCCATTATTAATAGAGGTGGTTGGAAATAAAACAAGGGAAGATGGCAAATCAAAATGAGGTGGCAACACATGGGTTTTTTCCCCATAGACCAAGGTTTGACATCCCCCACCCCTTATCCTTTGGAATCATGCCCTTTTCATTTTCAACGTTGCACTGTCGTAGCTGGTTTTGGTTTATTTTATTTGATGTGTATGTTTACATGATGCCACATTATAATGTGCCAAATAGCACGATATACCATTGTCAACTATCCCCATTGCCGAAACATACACAACCAAATCGATGGTGGGGCTTTTGCCTTTAGCTCCTCACCACGATTAATTACATTATATACATCATGCAAACGGGGTCAAAACCGAGACATTACATGTCATCTCTATTGTACCAAGGTATATAAATCTGACACTAGTACCCCATCAGAATCATCAAACATTTTTGGATAAAACATATTTGAGTTCTAACATGTCATAATTTCTTTCATATTCAGCTTGAACTCTTTATAACATGAATGAATCCTTTGTTATTGCCATAAGAAACACATAGAAGAAACCATAAGAATTACCTCATCATTAGTTCAAAGAATGCCCAGGTTATATTTGGAATTTCAATATATGATCTTTTTCATTAAATTGGAGGTACACTTCTTTCTTGAAACTCTTTAGGACTCTTGATACATGATGTTTCCTTTATGTGCAAATTAAAAATTTCTATGAATTTAATGTTTTCCTTCCTCGAGGCTTGTATCTATTTTCTTGCTATTTTTCATAATATTACACAAAGCTACAATTTTGGCATTGCCCTTTCTTTGGTTCCCAGCAAGGAAGATTATTTTAGGTTATCCTTTTATAGCATGGCTATCGCTTTCCACTTACAATCGGAGGAGATTGAGATTACCATGGCTTACATGTACTTGAGGTTTCCCTTCTCAAGGCCTTTGTTCAATTTGAGACATGCTTTCTAGTGCCAACCTAACAAGAGACACATTTACCTTGCTCAACTTGAAAGACATTGCTTCTTTCGGCACTTCTAGGATTTCTTGTCTAAGATGCGCCTCTCGAAAATAATCATAATGGAACCAGGAGCTTGGGAACATTAATACAAATTTCCAGGGGCATGGGAATGCAGTTATTGGAGTTTCCTCATTGGGAGTTTGTACAAGCTTCCTACTAAGCTGAGAACACTTCAACCCAAAATTTGGTAGGTTATCTAATGATTTAATGTGCCAAAATCCCCCGCTAAAACGTTAAATGCCAATAGATTATAGGACCAAAATCCTAAAACAATCCTATAATTAAACCCCTCTTCAATAATACACAAGCAAGTCACTCTTGGTGCCTTCTTTGGTTTGTTTTAGTGAACAACACTGCTAGTGATAGAGGTAGGACATGGATTCTAAGTTTTAAGCTTGACTCCATGGTTGTGACTTGAGAGAGGTGGCTTGAGGGATGAGGTTAGTAAAGGAGGATTTAGATGGGTTTATAAACCATCTCTTGAGATTGATTTAGTCTGCCCTTCTCTTAACCTCTGCCAACTCAAATTTTATGCCACATGTCACTAGCTGACTACGGCTTATTCTCATCATCAAGCTGTAAGTTAAGGTTTCAATCCATCAATATGCACCTGGATGCTCTCTCTGCATTAATACTACAACCCAACGACCTTTATGGTTTGTATCCCTTCAACGCATATTATAGGTTCTGTGTTCCACTCAACATCACAATGAACAGCAAGAGTTCTTTGCTCTTAACTAAAATGCTCCTCAGTTCATTTGTGAAGAGGAATAACGCTAGTTCTTCAACTCATGAATTATGGGTTTCTTTACTAGACTTCCACTAAACATCCTCTAGGCTCGAATCCTCACTCATAAACTTATTCACCATGCCTCTAAGTCATGATCATGGATGCAGGGGATTTTTTCTGTGCTTTGGACTCTGTTCAATTTCTACTTCATATCATTCCCAAAGCCTCTAGATTGGAACTACAGTTTGCTTGGATATATTTTGTGTCTTTGACCTCTAAAGTTTATATAGGTAATTGATTTCATCCAAGAACCCAACAACAATGCTTCACATACAACGGATTTGCATCAAATTATAGGTTGACACTTGGGACAGTCGAATAATCCCCAACCTTTCACTCAGACTCCTCGAAAAACTCCAACTGTTCTTCAATCGGATTAGAGTTTAGACTTCTTACCATAGCTTGCTAAACTTGGGCTTTGTCACACTTCATAACAAACATAAATGAATGAAAAATATTCCAATTTAACTAACATTGAATTGCACAAAAGAAAACATTTTACTTAACAAAATCAATGCTCATAACAATCTGTGAAAGTCCATCCACTGGCTATGAAAGCATTTACAAAAACATTATAGAGTTCTGAAACATAATTGAAGAAAGGCAGACAGAGAGAGCCGATCTCATTCATAAACACACGAAATCAACAACTTTGCAGGAGAAAAATATTTCTGTGTATCAATGTCTCTTCTTCTCGATTAGTTCTTGAGTACATCGAAAATAATGCTAACCAACCAATCCCCCAAACATAATCAGCATAGGTTTTTATATGTAAATGAAGAGGTACTCCTTCCAATGACAAAGTGCTTCCCTTTTCCAAAATTGAACAGGTCGATCAATCTCTACTCGAAAACTATTGGTATCTCTCCATCTTCTTCGACACTTGAATAAGTTGATTTCTGTCAGGGCGTCGTATCCACATCTACGAAATGATTAGAGAAATATCCCCAATCTCACTCCTTGGAAATATGCAATAATAACAAACAAACTATAAATAAACTAAATCTAAAAGAAAATCAAGTTAACAAAACTGAAAGAATAAAATTAAACTATAATCAAACTAAATTAAAATTAAAATCAAATTACAATAAAAAAAAGAAAAAATAAACTAATAAAATCTTCTGGCAAGTTAGGCAGTGATATCCTAGGAAATTTAATCAATAAAGAATAATGATCTCAATTCCTTCAGTGTAGCGGTCTCTAATGACTCATTGGTATTCTTTTGAATGTTTCATTTGTAATGTTTTGATGGTGTAAAATATGTCTCCTTGAAATAAACAACCTGAGCCGGCTCTTGCTTGGTTAACACTACAAATGCACCAATGTGGCAATCCATTCTGTGAATCCATGTGTATTCCTTTGACATGTTGAAGATCCATCTAATATATGATGTTTTCTTTTTTGGATCTGATCATTCTTTCCTTTGATCTAGTATGATTCTAATTTGAACGCTGGTGGGTGCCAATGTAGAACAATCTTCCCCTTTCATTACCATATGATAGATGCCCTTATAAGATTACATTTCAGTCAAGCTCACCGTGTTCAAAGCTTCAATGGCACAAGGTATGTTTCAATCTATGGCCATCCCAAACTTTTTCAATTTATTGTTTTTGTGTTTAATTGATATTCAAATGATGAAAATTTAGCCCGAGAACTCTGAAATTGCTTCAGAAATGGGCTTTTTTCATTGAATTTGATCACCTTTTTTTAATTAAAATTTGTGCATAACCTGAGAACTATGAAATTTCTTCAAAAATTACTCAAATACAAGCTAAATATGTGATGCTAACTTGGAAAAAGGATTATCCAAGTAGTCTCATGAACAAACACTTGTTAAAAAGAGTATGGATAACCCCTCCATCCATTTTTCATTGTTAAGGTTTTGGCTCGAGTTCTTAATTTCCAATTTGATGTACCTAATCTTCTCCTCTTTTAGAATTGGTAGCAGTGATCAAATTTGAAGGGTGGGTCTTAATTTCAATTGGAAGGGCATTTATTCATGGAGCCCTTCAAAGATGAAGGGTACTATAAATAATTGTATTTCAATTGACAAGTTTAAATTAACTAAACCCTTTCACCAAAAATAATGTAAAAAATAAAATTGTTCTTTCAATTTTTTTATAATTTTAACAATTGAGCACCTCTTACTATTTACAGAAAAAAATGATATATTTTCAATAAAATCTAACTTAACTACCACTCACACCTATAACTTTCTCACTTAACTACTCACACCTATAACTTTCTCACTTAAGCACTTAACTACTCACACCTATAACTTTCTGAAATCTAGCCATTAATAAACTTCTTTTGGTATTTTGGTTCAATTTAAAAGGCAGATTGTTATTAGACTCAAATATGAAATGAGTTGCAAGGATTCAAATGACTTAGTCCCCTCCATCACATACATGCATGCCCATCAGAATTGTGACACCATCTAAAATTTTAAAATTCCTCGTGCCCATCCTAGGTGTTGATAGGCATTCCTCTTATAGTTTCCCAAAGATGTTATCATGCGCTCTTAAAAAAATTATTTTTCGGTGTCTATATACACATCTCACGTCTCCTTAGTGCCAATGGGCACTTTTGCAATTTTTGATTTCATAGATTATCCATGCAATTCCTTTTTCCTTCAGTAATATGGATACAATTGGCCTTAATTTTTTTTTCTTCTATAATGTATCATAAGTTTGGAGGCATTGACATTTATCTTGATGCATTGTGGTATCCAAGTTAGGGAATATAATGGCCCCATTTTCCAAGATCTCTTGGGTTTTGTAGGGATACTTCATGTTAATGTTAATTTCCACCTCTTTTGTTCACATTTCTGGTATACTTTAATGCTAACATTCCTAAATTCAATTCACCCTCTTTAAGTAGATAATGCTAATGTTTTCTTCTTTGCTAGGCTACCTTAGTTATCGAGTATGCTGTTAGTTGCTTCTCATCAAGTTCACATAAATTGTGTAGTCTTTATTGTAAACTCTTTGTATCATCTGGATATTGTTCTATTGCCACCATATGAAGTGATTTCCAAGAAGAATAGGGACATAACATAATAATATAAAGTCTTTTACTTACCATTTATTCACCACATGAAAATATAAGTGGGAGTATATTAAAATTAAATAAGTTTGTATTTTTAAGAGAAAAAGAATGGGTATGACAAACTGGCCTTTAAAGCCTCTCTTAACATTAGTGTGAAATATATATGTATCTTTATCTTAGTATTTGTGTTTCCTAAGTACTATAAAGATAGTTTTATATTATCTTAATTTTTGATATAAAATTGTTAGTGCAATACTATTCTAAACTTAGTAATGTTTACTTTTTACTTTAATATTATTATTGAAGTTGAAATTATTAAATAGCATTTAATAAAAATAAAATAAAAAACACTTTCTTAAGCATTGTTGAACAAATTCTCCTCTTATTAGTGTTATGTAACAAATTCTTATTAATATTATGTAACAAATGACACTTCATAGAAGTGGTCACATCACAAGTTTGAGAAAAACATTGTTGAGATAAAAGATATTGGAATATGTAACCTTCCATACTAAAAAATTGAAATCCTTTATTAACAATTTTCTCAATGTTGCTAAAACTGTTACAACAGAAATACAATTGGACACTAGTGTTAGCTTACACGAATCAAACACAATCAATAATTACTTGCATGTTTAAAAATATCAGCATTGTGATGTAATGAGCTAATTTGACCATATTACACACATATGTTAACCAATTCTTTAAATTTCAATGTTTAATTTCTTCCCATATGTAACCACTATTAGGAGGTTCTAACCACTATTAGGAGGTTTTAGTAGATTTTTAAATGATAACTATATTACCTTAACTCAACAAGTATAAACCTCATAGAAAACTTATAAAGTCCTAACGACCAAAACAGTCGGAACATAAGACCATATACTTATAGACTTAAAAAGACCACAAACCCTCAACTAAAATGTAAACCTTTCCCTCTCATTAACCCCAAATTTAAAATGCCTCAATCTTTTCATTTGAGTTTGAATTTGAATTTAGAGAGTTACATTTCCCCTCCTCAAAATTTCAATCTAGTAACTATCTGCAGCAAAGGAGAGCCAAGAAGGGCATCTCGATTTGGAGAGAAGGGCATCTTGATCTGGAGCAGAGGAGAGCCAAGAAGGGCATCTTGATCTGGAGCAGAGGAGAGCTGAGAAGGGCATCTCGAGCATTCTGGGAAGGTGTAAAAGCACGATTATGGTGAACTTGAAACAGTCTGTCCACTTACTGATGCCCTTGGGACAAAAATATTCATCGGGAAACAACACATTTGGCCGCGGAAGCCGACAGGAATTTGTTGCAAGGTAATGATTCGAGTTTAGGGTTTAGGGTTTCGAGTTTAGAGCACTTATGTTCAGCACAGGGCCCTTGCTTTATCTATGTGAGAAGAGCATGCTCTGCCTTTGTGCTGAACTCTAAAGTGTAATTATAATTAAAGAACTTGGGGAATGCTATACTGATCTATGTAAATTAACTTGGAGGATACAGATTACATTCCAGTTACTGAATCAACTGGCTTATCTTATTAAACTTCATTTTTTTTGGGTAACTGCATTATTTAAGAAAGAGGGATTAAGTGCAATGAATTTTTAAGCTTTCATTGTTCAGCCAGAATCTAAGCAGGAGAGTTTTTCTTGTGTCAGGCTGATGTGATTGAAGGTCTTAGACTTCAGCATAAAAAGGATCTTCTCAAGGTGGTAGACATGGTGCTTTCTCATGAAGTACACCAAATATACACATAATTTATTTTGCAGTAGTTATGTATTTTTTCTCTTTGTTGTCTTTCTTTATCATTTCCTAATTTTGAGATTTGAGTATATAAAATGACTACAAAATAATCGATTTACTACTGTCTCATATTATATTTAATGTGCCCAACATTAAATTTGAATGATTGGAAAGTAAAAATGAGTAATTGATTTTTCAATTGCAGGGAATCAAGAGGAAAAATAAAATGATTCTACGACTAATGGAATCTCTTGTCTACCCCAATCCTGCTGCCTACAGAGAGCAGTTGATCCGTGTTTCTGCTCTTGGTCATATAAACTACTCAGAGGTATGGACTTAGACTTGAAAGTTTAACATTTGCTTAATCTTTGACCTCAGTGCTGTTCTGTATATAGAGATGTGGAGTTCAGGTCCTTGATGTTGGCTTAAATTAAATTTTATGTAGCTAGAATTGAATTCTCTATTGGCTGGGAATTGTGAAGCATATTTTAGCTGAAGAAAAATGTGATTTTGCTTAAAATGCCTATAAAGTATATGGTGATTTCTTGTGCTAAATTGCCATCTTCTCTTTGATGATATTTGGTTGTTGAATTTCAAGTGCTTTGGAATGAGTTTATAAAGGCAATACTCTTTATAATGTACAATTTTGGAGAGATCTCCCTTGATACATCATTGAAATATTTGCGCTTACTTCAGCATCCTTGCATGCTCCCATCACTCTTGCAGTTTCTGGATCAAACTACTTGTATATGAAGAATATTACTTTCAAGTTTCTGCTATATCCTAATCAATTTTGTAGTTCCTTTAGCAAAAGTCTTTCTTGCATGCTTTGCTTTGCTTCTATCTTCAACATACTACCATCTATATAATATGCTGTTTCACATGGACTGTTTGCACAAAACAAAGCAGCTCGGTTTCTTTTTCTACTCTTTTAAATTTTTTAATAATTTGTCATTCCTAGATGCATAAGCCCAAATTTAGAGTGCCCACAGTGAAATCCATTTTCTCTTTATGCCTAGCTTTTAAAAAATATTTGGTTTTTGCAATAATGTGGCCTAATGAGAAGAATAACATTATTTAGCAAAACTAGAATCATCCTTTCATCTGATTTGAAGATTTCTTGATCATAATAAATTCAACTCTATTCAAGAAACACATTATATACTCTCCCTTGAAAGTGTACTTAATATTTTATTCATTTTCTAAATCCTATATACTTGGAACAAGTGGAAAGAAGCACTTATTTTTAATGCAATTTTTTTTTGTGAACATTCTTTGCTTTCTTGTACGTGAGACCGCAACAATTAAAAAATATAGTTTATGAACAGTATTTACTATTTTCTATAATTAATAGGAGGAAAGTGTTTTTTACCCTCTGGATAAAGCACAAACTAACCATATTTTCAACCTTGATGCAGTTGGCACTGAAAGCAGGCCAATTACTAGAGCAAACCAAATTGAGCGAACTTCATACCAACATTGCTCGGAGTCTTTCAGAGCTGGAAATGTTTACCGAGGAAGGAGAGCGCACTTATATTCCTGGAAGAAAAAGTGCTATTGATGAGAGGATGGAGGATCTAGTAAATGCACCGTTAGCTGTTGAAGATGCACTTGTTGCTTTGTTTGATCACAGTGATCATACACTTCAAAGGCGTGTTGTTGAAACATATGTGCGAAGGCTATACCAGGTAAGAATAAGATGTTCTGTGCCTCTTTGGTAAGCCATTTCCATTTCATTGCTGGTTAAGCAAACTGCCAAGTTAAGAGATCGGTTCTCATGAGTAGACATCAATTGAATGTCATCAACATCCCAACACATTCAAACAGCAAAAGGTGCTGATCGATAAACAAGGTAAAGCAATATCTTTCTGATGTCACACAATAATCTGTGGAAGAGCCTTGCCCTCTTCCCTTTGATTGTGTTCTCAGTTAAGTGCAGAAGAAGATCTCAACCTGATAACATCTAAACCTGTATTCCTAAAAAATGAATGAGAATAAGTCCACTGTCAAGAGTCAAGATAGTTTCTCCAAAAGTAGATCAACTAAGCGAATTGAGGGCCAATGGAACAGATTCTAAATCCTCTCCCATTTCTCTTGAGTCTTTCAAGTAGTCAAATTTT
>LPNX010585354.1:1552-14972 GCA_001517045.1 Pseudotsuga menziesii
GTCATGAACGATGATGATGATGAGGAGGATGAGTGTGATGAACAATGATGATGAGGATCGAGGTTGATGATGATGAGGATGAGGGCGATGATGATGAGGATGATGGTGAGGATGATGGTGATGAACGTGATGATGATGATTATGATGATGATGATGATGAGGATGATGATGATGTTGAGGATGAGGCTGTCGATGAAGATGATATAACCATGATGATGATGATGATGATGATGACCATGATGATGATGATGAGGATGAGGGTGATGAACGATGATGATGATGATGATGATGATGATGATGAGGATGATGATGATGTTGAGGATGAGGTTGTTGATGAAGATGATCTGACCATGATGATGATGATGACGATGATGATGAGGATGCTAATGATGTTGAGGATGAGGCTGACGATGAAGATGATCTGACCATGATGATGATGATGACCATGATGATGATGTTGATGATGACGATGACCATGATGATGATGATGAGGATGAGGGTGATGAACGATGATGATGATGATGAGAATGAGGGTGATGAACAATGATGGTGAGGATCGAGGTTGATGATGATGAGGATGAGGGTGATGATGAAGATGATGTTGAGGATGATGGTGATGATGAGGAGGATGATCAGTATGATGATGATGAGGAGGAGGAGGGTGATGAGGAGGAGGAGGAGGATGGTGATGATGACCATGATGAAGCTGATGAGGATGAGGGTGATGACGATGATGATGATGATGATGATGAGGATGAGGATGATGATGATGAGGATGAGGATGAGGATGAGGATGATGATGATGAGGATGAGGATGAGGGTGATGATGACCATGATGATGATGAATATGATGATGAAGATGAGGGTGATGAACGTGATGATGATGAGGATGAGGATTATGATGATGATGATGAGGATGAGGATTATGATGATGATGATGATGATGAGGATGCTGATGATGTTGAGGATGAGGGTGTCGATGAAGATGATGACCATGATGATGATGATGATGATGAGGATGCTGATGATGTTGAGGATGAGGGTGTCGATGAAGATGATGACCATGATGATGATGACAATGATGATGATGATAAGGATGAGGAGGAGGAGGAGGAGGATGACGGTGATGAACGTGATGATGATGATGATGAGGATTATGATGATGATGAGGATGAGGATGCTGATGATGTTGAGGATGACAATGATGATGATGATGACCATGATGATGATGACAATGATGATGATCATGATGATCATGATGATGATGATGATGATGACGGTGATGAACGATGATGATGAGGATCGAGGTTGATGATGATTAGGATGAGGGTGATGATGATGATGAGGATGAGGGTGACGATGAAGATGATGATGAGTTTGATGGTGATGATGAGGAGGATGATGAATATGATGATGATGATATGAGGGTGATGATGATGATGATGAGGATGAGGGTGACGATGAAGATGATGATGAGTTTGATGGTGATGATGAGGAGGATGATGAATATGATGATGATGATATGAGGGTGATGATGATGATGATGAGGATGAGGGTGGTGATGATGATGAGGATGAGGGTAGGTCTATCAAGCCATGAACCGTCGATCACCTATGATATTTTCTATTAGATATATCAAGCCATGAACCGTAGATCAATGTTCCTTACCAACTACATAATGTATTTTTTGTTATACACTCGAATATTAAATACATGTTTTTTCTTTGGAATCAAAATTGGGAGGCAAAATCAAACTAGCATCGAGGTTTATAAAATGAACAAGTAAGAGAACTTTTGAGAATATATATATATATACTTTGTTGTTTGTTATCCAAATAGAGTAAATACAATGGTACAACTCATGGATAGAAGGAAATAAACCATCAAATCAACATATTGACACATTAGATACTTAGTGTGAGAGTAGATCAAAGAATTCATGTTTTGATACTTTCAACTTTGGAACTTTATTTCTCAATAATATAAGCACTAAGTGGATGGGTAGAAACAACTAAAGAGGGTTTGATGTTGATTGCGTCTTTCAAGCAACAAATCATTGAGAAGGAAGGTATACCTTTACCCCATGCACCTCCATGAATTCGTAATACCCATATGTTCTATTAAAGCATATGCGATATAATGCACATGCGATATATTGCATATGCGATATGGATAAGCTATATCGCATATGCGTTATTTGAAAATTTAAATATTTGGAGGGATTAAGGTTTGGCATTAGGTTTGGAAGCAAATTCAGAATACCGAACCTATTGGCTAGGACAAATCAACCAGGGCTATTGCTCAATTCTTTTAGAACTCTATCAATATGCTCAGATTAGATCCCGTGTTTTGATATGACATACACAATATTTTTTTATGAAAATGTACGATATTGTAGAGTTCGAAATGACGATTCTGAATATATAATTTTTTCCTTCAAAACTATGTTTTATTTATTTATAATTATTTTTCTAAATGACACACGTTAGTTTTCGAGAATACATACATCGATTGTTTCTTATATAAATTTTGATTTCCATCACCATTTCCCATAAAAACTATATGGTGCACTAGACGAGATCAAGCTCTGTGATCTTATATTAAGAAATCAAGGATTTCATTAATTTTTGCCCCTAAAGTGTTGCACCCGCACATAAGGTTTTAATTTCAAGATTTTCTGACTTCAATAATTAATAATAATAAAAAAATATTTCATGACAAATTTCGAATAAATAGTGTTGCACTAGGCCCATATGTCCTTTATATGTATGCAAGATTTTATCCCAAATGGACATCATTTACCTCATATATTGCTGCACCCGCACAAACATATATGCTAAGATGTGCTGAAAATTTGAAAACCCACTTTCACGGAAACTAATTTTATAATCATTTGCACACATTTTCTCAGCATAATCCCTATATATTATGAAAGCTGATTCAATTACCTATCTTTTCTCTTTTTACTTCATCTTCAAATAAGTTAGGGAAGTACCCCTAATTGTCACCTAAAATCAGAGTTTTTCATTTATTCTAGTATTATGTGGCATCTAAAGTGTCCTTAAAGGAGTCCATGATTGTGCATCAGCCCTTAATCTTCGTTCAATTATGTTGAATTGTTATGTTATTGATGGTTTTGTCATGTTGTGATATTTTTCAATAGTTATTTCACCTTGTAACATTCCCCAAACCTTCAAAAAAATGGGACTGTCATGGATGACCATGCTCACTATGGTTGAGTATGACAATGTGATGAAATTTAGAAAGGGTTATGTTAAATGTCTAATATTTGTTAATGGTTATGTTGCATTGCATCATTCATATTGATGAGATGCCAAATGACAATGTTCCTCAAATTTTGTGTTACATTGTGATGCTCATGAAGGGATATATTGGATTACAACTTTCTTTAATGGTTGTTGCATTATGAGATTCATCTTGGTTAACTTATTTCAAATTTCTATATTAAGCAAATTTATTCAATTAGTGTTTATTTTAAATACATAAAATCCATTTAAAAAATATATTAAGTGATGAAAAGAACAATTATAGAATAGACAAATCTTAATTTGCTTAAAGAAATTTTTTTATTTAAAATATAAACTTTGAAATCTCTTAAATTAAAAAAAGTAGTGCATGTTATATTAAAAAATTATATAATACTAATTATAGTATACATTTCAAAATACGTGCTAGTTTTTTCCCAAAAATATAGTTGATATATTAATATTTATATTATTGAATAATACAACTATATCAATTAAATATTTATGTTTTAAATAATACAACTATATTAATTAACTAATTTATCAAACATTAATCAATAATATAATATAATATAATGTTAATGTTAATGTTAACCATAACATTACTGTTTTCAATATTAATATTAAAAAACATTAATGTGTTTTAACATAAATGTTAATGTTAATGTTAATATTATTTATAAAAATAATATTATTATTAATGTTAAAATTATGAATAGTTACATTTTAGTAATAATGTAAAAATCATGTTTTAATGGTATGTTAAAATGTGGAAGTTAAATAATAATTTTATAAGATTATATTAAATGTCTAAAGTTTATATTGATGTTTTTTACTATTATTCTTAATATTAAAATGTAGAAGTTAAATAATAATTTTATAAGATTATATTATGTTTAAAGTTTATATTGATGTGGTTTACTATTATTCTTAATATTAATGATGGTGTTATTAATATTAATGTTCTGTAATTTATTAATATTAAAAACTAAAAAAAATTGTATATAAAAATAGGCAGCTCGCAAAGTCATGTGAAGAGGATTACAAGCCAAGCTTATTGAGAGGGACTGGATTTAGAATTGGTAATTGAAGTTTACGCAATTGAAATTTGACAATGAAAGGATTAAATTGAAATTTCATATCCATCTGATTTCAAGCCATGCAATGTTGGGTTATTGTTGAGTGAGTCATAAAGTAAGTTCAACCATTTGGTTATTGTTGGTATGAAATTATGATATGGGGAGGTCTTTTGGTTATTGTTGGTATGAAATTATGATATGGGGAGGTCTTTTCATGGTATTGAGATGTCTGTATATTGAGATGTCTGCATATGGTAAAGTTTTTGGTATTATATGATTGAACTTTATTAAAAGACTTTTAAAATAAAATTTTATTGGTATTCAAAAAATCAATATTCAATATTTATTGAATATATAAATCAATATTCAAGCCATGCAAATTTCATATCCATGCGAGTGCAAACATGGGATGGAAAATAATACAATTATACAACGGTTAACTTGCTATACGTAAGACAATTCGGGGATTGGTAGATTTCAGGTACCTGGATTAAATTTATGCTCATCTTGACGAGACCATATAGAGTTTTGTTCAATGGAACGACCCTCTACGCTACATTTTCCAATGGAACCGTAGCTAATGGTCCAAGCATCTATAATTTTGCCATGTTGCTGTGAATCCAAGCAACCCAGATCAACTTAGATCCTTTGCGGAAAAACATATTGTTATTGAATTTATTGCATTCAAAACTACCATTTCAACCTTTCGTGAAATATATAAAAATACGTATCCAACAAAATCAAGCAGGGTTGTCAATGAATGCCCTCAATTTCCGAGTTCGTACAACAATTTTCGATATTTGCCAATGTAGGTGTGTAGATAGAAAAGTAAAGAGGTACTAGTTATGCATTAGAAATATTTGTTTAAAGGAAACAATACCTTGAATCTTGATCAATATAGATGGAAAAGTAAAATAAATATTTGTATATCTTATAACTAATATTGTCTTTTCAAAAATATATACTGAAATTAGTAAGATGATGTGAATCCAAAGAAACAGGTTGTCAAGTCGTCATAGATCATGTAAAAATACAAGGAGTTATTGAATTTCATTCAAACAAAACATTCGTTTATTTCATTGGCACATTGTGTAAAAATGCACCTTGTAACAGTAGCTGTAGCATAACTCGGCCAAAAAGCCAGGGAAGAAAGAAGAGAATTCGGCCAAAGAGGTAGAACAGAAACAAAAGAAATGAATAACAGACAAATATTGCATAGAGGGAACAATATAAAACCCTAGTCAGAATATAGATTATACTCTGCCATCACAGCGTGACAGGAAGGGTGGGGTTTGGTAGATCTGAAGGCAAAAGGGCCAGTCATTCTTTCGTCCGAATCAATACCGTTGTTGTGCGTTAAGTAGACTGGAGCGCGGTTGCTGTCTGTTCGAATGTTGCATGTTGTGGGATTGCCGAGTGTATATGCTTCACAGGCCTCGTGTTCGTGTTCACCCTTCACATCGATACTGAAGAGCCCATTGTTGTCGGTGCTATCTTCGTTATAGAACAACCTTTTACCAGCATTATCCTTGCACTCAACAGCTACAGTGGCACCTGCAAAGCACTCAGAATTTAAATATCAGAAACCCTAATGGAGAAAATGAAAGCAATGTGAGCACAACAGCAGTAGATCTATTTTGGAAAAGAGCGTCATACATAGAGAGAATCTTAATAGCAGATCTATTATTCAGCACCAGATCTACTCTTTCATATCTTAAAAGCAAGAAAATTCAGAGACCCAAATGAAAACAAGCTACAAAAAACTGCAAAAGATTTAGAAATGTATGGAAGATATTGTTTGCTTACCAGGAATAGGGGGAGAAATCCTAGTGGGGAATCCAGCAGCACAGTTATCACAGTAAACCTTGCCTGTAACATAAAAGTTATGGCCAGCATGGGCATTAGCAACACCCAACAAGGCCAGAACTGCGATCAAACCAGTACAGAATGCTGAGAGCTTGGCCATTGTTCAGATACCCAGAACGCCCAAAGAAGCAACAATGTCGAAAGACTGGTTTGCTAATTGAAGAAGAGGATTCGTCGTTTGAATGTGGGAAGAACAAACACAATGGGGTATGTATATGCGTTTTGGCCTGAGCTTGCCTGTCAAGCACATGACATCTTATTCAATTTTAATTTTGATTTTTGCGAGTTACGATTCAAAATAGAGAATCCTGGTTTTTATGTCGTCTTGGCACAGCTGCTCATTCAATGAAGCAATTTTCTAGGAAGCTTTTGACATCCTTCTATTACTTTTTGGTTGAAGAGAAAAGATGGTTTTATATGAATTGCATTATTTCTGATTTTGATACAAAGGTTTGACAAATTATCAATATTTTTTAAATTTTTTATTTGAAAAATAGATTAAATATTTTCAAATACTTCTAAATTATATTTATCATAAAACAAATATTCTTTTGCTAAAGCCAATTTCGTAAAAGACTACCTACGTCCTCTTCGTGACCATACACATTAAAGTGTCGAATTATTTGTTAAACTATATGAAATTATTATCGTAATAGGGTGTGAATATTATACAATATTATGTTGTGATACATGATACAAAACTAACGTGGGGTAATTTTGTGGAACATATACTTTGAAACATGTTGAACAAAACACAAAACTAACGTGTGGTAATTTTGTGGAACACATCCTTTGAAATATGTCACATTGCTGGCTTTAAAACAATATTTTATAATGTTTGAACGGAGTTTGGTAGTATTAATTAATTAAAACAAATCTTATTTCATACAAACTCATTCATGTTACCTTATAGGTTAGTGTGCATTTTTATTAAGGCATTTTCAAAATTTTGGGAATTTGAGTAAGGAATTTCCAAGATTTCGACTTGGAGAGGTGTTTTCTAAAGCCAATTAGCCAACTAGGTGAGATGTGTAACTTATATGGTACATGCAACAACCTATATATATCAGCTTAGATCCAGCTTTACCCGGCTCTATCATGCGCCGAGAGGGATCAAATATTTCGAGGAGCAAACCCTTTTTTGGAGTGCAATTGTTGAAGTAGGGTTTGCACTTCGAAATATTTGATCCCTCTCGGCGCATGATAGAGCCGGGTAAAGCTGGATCTAAGCTGGTTCCAGTCGTGGGCAGCCACATTAATGTTTTGAATCTTGTGTTGCATTGGTCGCACACTCTTTCTTTTCTTTTATTTTTTGCCTTTTTTTCTTAATGAAAAATTTACATAATTTTTTTATGGACTCCATTCATCTATGTATCTATGATGATTATCTCAATATTTGCCGAAACTATCTGAATATATCTTAATGCAAAATTTACATAATTTTTCACTACGTAACATAATTTTTCACTAGATACGGACTCCATCCATGTATCTATGATGATTATGGCGATATTTGCCAGAAACTCCCTGAATATACAAACCGATAAGCACCCTTATCATGAAGAACATATCAAATTAGAATATCAAATTGTTCAAAAACTATCTGAAAATTTATGTTGTCGTCTCCGTTTTGTTTATTTTAAATAGAGACAGACTACTACACATGAGCGCACAAAGGCATAATCATTTCATTAATTAATAATAGTAGACTACTACACATGAGCGCACAAAGGCATAATCATTTCATTAATTAATAATAGTAGAATCCATAGCCAGTACTGCTAAGAAATTTTGAATTGCCTATCAAATCAAATATCGTGTATAGTCTATTATACATATTGGCCTTAATAAATTAATCTTGGAGCAGCCTCGTTCTCCACGATATGTTCTATGGCTCTACACTGTGACATTATCTTCTACACAATTATTGCATAGCTATTAGAAGCTAGAAATCATCTCTTACTCAAAATTGCTAATAACCTTTTATATGATGTCGACGATCCCTGATCCCAAAACCCCAATCCTCAACCATTTTCCAATTCCAATTAAGGATAAAAAATTGTGCCATTGGCAGATTGGGAAATATGCAAATGTCCTTTCTTAATAAAGTTTTCCATTGAGGACCCCATTTCATCTGCTCATGAGAGTGTTCCTCCATGTCAATGGTGAATCCATATCTTAGCTATATGAGAGTGTTCCTCCATGTCAATGGCAAATCCCCATCTCAGCTATATTTATCGCCCTTACCTACCATTATTCTTTTGTCCTAACTACACAGATTAGAATCCCAATGAAAGAACCCATAATTCATGGATTGGATTTAAATATGAATCGTCTTAGGAAATGTGTGCATAATACGTGAAAAAAGGAATCCTCTTTCAATCCTACATTTGAATATTGCAGAGATATTAAGTGATGTTTGATGGCAATTCTTACACCATGGCGTGATACTTTATGATACCAACTCCACCTACATATTTAGCTAAGCTTAGCTAGTTTTTCATGCTGCAATAGCGCATCACCTTGTCAAATGGCCAATCCACTATTTGTCCACCTCTGTCTAAGCCCAACTCTTATTTAATAGATTCCCTATTGACATTTACAGTACCATTAATAGGGGATTTTGATGATTTATGAGTATGAATATAATTAGGATCGGCTTGTAATATGCTGGAATTTAATTTTGTTTTCTGGAGGTAGCCATTGCAGCAATTTTGGGCATGAAATTTAGAGGATCCGGGGAAGGCAATCTATCCAAGGGATTTGTTGTAGTTGTAGTCGTTCTCATCTTCCTTTACGTTGTATCATTTTCTAAGCTACTCTCCCCCTAAGTTCATGAATTAGAAACTTATATATATTACATGGTCACTTCCCTTCATCTTGCAGCAACAGGCACACCGTTTATCTTGTTTAATAAATTTTAGCGTTGAGATAAATGCTAATCATCGAGTGCAGCATTCACATTTTGAATTGAAGAATAGTTTGATGGTTGGATGTTTCCATTTATTAGCTTTTCCCAGGCCCATCGGAGGGCAGAGAGGCGAAGTCAACGGTTGACTTCGTCTCTCTGCCCTCCCATGGCCTGAACGTACAGGCCTTATGGAGCATTGGTTTTCAAAACATTTGTAGAAGAAGAAAATGCGGTCATTTATGGTTTCATTCAGTTAATTCACGCATATTCATGACATACCTTAATCAAGAAAAATATTGAACATCCTCTAACGATCTCTTACATTGTTTTTTTACCGTTTTTTCTTGATAAACCTAAATACTTGCTTGCTAGATCTACAAATTTTATCGTCAGATTACTGCGGATATCTATATGGATTTGATTACTTTTCAGAATAATATGCAACTGCCAGGAAGAAAACATGGGTTTTATCTCTAGAAAATGTTATGGATGGTATTCGTTTTTTACATTGACTGTTATAACAGCTGTTTCAATTTCATATTGGAATAATAGAGAGATTTGGTGACCTTATGAATGAAATAGAAAATGGATGTTTATAAGAACTACAACGAACTGACATATGAAAATTATAATGAACAGGCCTGGATGTTGGATGTTGAAATGAGTATGAGCAGATTTGAATTACATGAAAATTGAGCGTTTTACCTAGGTGACAGTTTAGATTGGATAATTATTTTGTGACACCGTGTCATTTGGTCAACAATCCTCAGGTATCTATCAGCAAACAACATAGTGAAAAAAGAATTTACATGGAGGTATTTGCAGCAATGGTTTACATGCCTGGATGTTGAAATGAGTATGAGCAGATTTGAAATGAGTATGAGCAGATGTTGAAATGAGTATACCATTTATGCAATGAGTACTATTCTACATGTGCTCATGCCAAAGAAGTGTGCAAAGAAGTGGCCCGGATCGTGGATGTCATGGGTTTTAAAGAGATTGATTTGCTGACGTTACCTCAAGAATCTGGATGGTCATTTGTACACATTATTTATCTACTTATAGATCAAAGCGAGCCTTTGAAACTCCAGGGTTTGGTTTTAAGGATTTATCGTCTCATATTTGTCCACTGGAACACTGATAATTGTGATATTAGAAGAAAAACATCTTTCTGCTCTTGCGTACTTTACGTGGCTATCCATATGTTAAGGCGCGAGAAGCGCAGTGATATACTCAATGAACACCTCTGCAACGGAACAGCAATCCTCCATCTAGCCTGGATGAAAAACAGGAAGATTTGCTTTGATATTTATTACGTCGACGCTCTAGTCAACGTAGTAATTATTTGTGTTTCCCGCTTCCAAGAACTGCATGTTGCAGCTACAGCTCATGATGCACAGGCCAGCTCTCGATCTATCAGCATTATCTGCTATGAAAATGAGTCAAACATAAAACTAATTGGTGCGGCACTTGATCTAGGCCTCTCGTTAATTAGCTCATTACTGACAGACACATCTCTCGAGGAGGACGAAGAAGAATTTTTATGTGAATCAAAGATAAGGCTCCGAAATTTGGATATAGTAAACGAAATTGTGCGAATGGTGAAACTTGTGCTTGCTGGATGCAAATTCTTCCATACAATTCAGTTTCAATCTGGGATAAATATTGCAGCGGCACTTTATAAGGAAGAAGGCGGTCAAAAAAGAAACGAAGTTGTAGAAGCTTTTGGAGATCTTCTTCGGAGCAATATTGTGGATGAGTTTGGTACAGAAGTTAAGCTGTTGCTGCAAGATATTTTGCGGGATTTTAATGTACATGTGCTAAATAAAACCCAGTGACACCCAACTGTTCCACCGTATCTTTGAATAAAACGCTATGTAGCACGGGAACTGCTCTCTGCTCTCGGCTTTTAGGAAATTTGTTCTCGAAGTTGTGCGAATGGGAAACTTGTGCTTGCTGTGTATAGATATTAAGCCTAGTTTAATCTTTAAGCCGACATTGTGCGAGCTTCAAATATATATTTATTATGAGCCGACATTGTGGGAGCTTTAAATATATATTTATCATGAGCCGACATTGTGGGAGCTTTAAATATATATTTATCATGAGCCGACATTGTGACACGTGTCACTTCCACATTGAGCACGGAATCACACTTCTACCTCATACCGGGCTGTAGAATGCGCCTCTTGGCGCAATAAAACTAAGTATATGTTTGTTCCAAGTTTAAATTGACTATATTGTAAAACATATTTATATAGATATATATTTGATATTCTATTGTTAATTTTCTCACGTACTTGCTCAGAAGCATAATGATAGTCTTTGTCTACCCTTTACAACCCATGACAGACACAACAATACTCTACCTCATGGAGTCAAAAGCATGGTATAGTTCCTAGTATGTTAAAAAACTAGAGATGAAATGTTAGAGGAGTATTACTTGATCAACGGAAAGCTTGACTACAAGGTTGTTGCTTCTTAAATTGTGTGTAAACTATCAATTTCGTCCTCCTTATAAAGCAAATGGCTTGTCCTTCCATTATTTTGCATAATCCTCCATTCGTTGTGACAATGTCATCATAATCTAATGGATTTTTGTGAAATCTTAATTTGTAGAAGAGAAGCTCCAAAATATGCATGCTAAGCAGCTAAAGGCGGTGTCCTCACTAGAGAACATTTACACTAAATGATTTAAATTTCATTCTTGACACATTGATTTTCAACTTATGATTGATTTTTCTTATGTGAAATCCCCCATAGTATTGTGTTATGGTATTGGTTCCCATCATCCTCGTTCCAGTTGATTTTCAAATGCATTTCCAGGAAATTTGAAGCTAACTATAATGCTTTGTTAGCTTTAGAATTAAGCCCCTGGGGATGTGTTTGAATTGAACATTTTCCATATTTTCAATCACCTGCCTTGCTCTCTCAATGACACGTTAAAGAGTGATATCTTGCTCGAAAGATTTTGTGCAAAAATATTTCAAAATTACTTTTGGGTCTCCTAGAATTATTACTGAATGGTGCCCTGTTGTTGAAGAAGTTTACACCCTTTATAAAGGGTTAGAGATTCTTCTTAATTTTTTTATTTGATGCCTAGACGAAAACCATAACTTATTATCATATGGGTGTGTGCAAGCTGATGAGGGTCTCT
The DNA here is from genome assembly GCA_001517045.1 of Pseudotsuga menziesii. NCBI lineage: Eukaryota > Viridiplantae > Streptophyta > Pinopsida > Pinales > Pinaceae > Pseudotsuga > Pseudotsuga menziesii. The sequence continues at coordinate 13,832 of LPNX010585354.1, forward strand.
TTTGATGCATTAGATGCAATAGAAAACTAAAAAAACAGGCATCCATCAAATTACATGGATATTTTGAGACACTTACACAATGAATCTTGCGATGAGTAAAAAACAAGAATTGTAGGAAATTGAATGACGTTTCCAAATATATAATTTTTTTTTCTATTGAAAACGTTCTTAACTATCTAAAGTTAGATATTTTTTAACGGGCACTTTTTATTTTTGGGACAAATTATAAGGTATATGTTTTTGTGGGTGCAACCTTTGAGTGACAAAATGATGGAATAAACTTACGAAAACTGGTAGACATATAGAGAACATATAGTACCAGTGCACGACTATTTTTCCAATAATAAAAATAATATTTTTATTTATTTTTAATTATCTAAGTGATCAAACCTTGAAAATGGTATGTCAATTGTGGGTGCAACGTTTAAATGCCTTAAAGAAATTATTTGAAAATGGTTTTTTTATAGCATGTAGAGGTCGGTGTTCTTTAGTGCACCATACAAATTGTTTTCAAAATGGTTGAGAGAAAAAATAGATATGGAAAAAACATTAACAGTGTGTTTTTTGAGTTGAGGAGTGATAACAGAAGATAAATAGGAAAAAATAGAAAAAAATATATATTCTTGTTAAAAATTACATATTTGGAATCTGCAAAAAAACCATATCTGTTTCTAAAATTTCATAAAAAATGGAGGTGTGCAACATACTATAACCAAGGGCTAAACACGAGCATATTGAAAAATTAGATAGAATGCTCAATTAGCCATAGTTTATCATACTTCAAGCCATAGGCATGTTGAATCCGACGCAAAGTCTGAAGCAGACGCATAGGCATAAGAATTCCACGCCAACATGGGTGGAGGCTCGGACTTATCATTTGGAGGGAATACATTTTTGAATTTAAACAAAATGGGAGCGCGTTTTATTGAAGCAGAACAGGTGTGCATTTTATTGAAGCAAAACGGGTGTGTGTTTTATTGAAGCACAACATGCACACATTTTTAAATACTACAATGAGTGCTTGTTTTGTCAATTATACCAATATTTTTATTATTGTATGTCCCCCCCACACTCCCCTTTTCCCCCTAACTCTTACTAACCCCCCCTCCTCCTCTGCCTACCTCTAAGCCCCCCTCCTCCT
>LPNX010585354.1:17995-113172 GCA_001517045.1 Pseudotsuga menziesii
ACAAATAAGAAAGTTGATTTCTGTAGGTAATGAATACCTAGGGATGAGACTGAAGTGGTGGGTTTTTTGTGTAATGGTGTAATGTCCCATTCTATCTAGAAAAGAGTTCCATGGGAGATTAGTATAGGGTGCAGCCATTTCATAGTTCTTCGGAAAGGGCACAATGGGAGCATCCATATGCTTTATGGAGGGCACACTTAAAGAGGCCACCACCATTCCTAGCTTCCATGAATTCCAAAGGAAATAGTAAAGGTCCCAACCATTGAGAGAGGCCCACATTTCACACAGAGATATGACTATATAGAGAAGGTGCAGTCAATATTATTGTCTAGATCAGGGAGGGAGAAACTACTATTGTAAATTGTTACCCTTTGTGCAAGTATTATCAAGGAAGAATATGGAGTTGGCTTCGATCATTAGTGTGTATTGATTGATGAACATTGGGATGGTTGAGTAGATTTGGTTATGCCAGTTTAACTAAAAGAAGGATGAATGTGTTAGAATAATCAATCCATAGTTAGCTACCTTAGACATTAATTAATCCATTTTTGTCTTATTTTCCTAGTTTCCATGTTCCACCTTATGCAAGTTGTCATCTACACATCCATAGTGGTCAAAATTGTTAATTTTGACTCATGGAGCACTTGGGAAACCTCCTGGAATCAAATCTTCTTTATTCCTGGCCTCCCTAGCTCCATTCTGCTTTTTTTGCTTTATTGTCTACTTTTTCAGTGCTTTAAGGCAATTGGGAAAGTTTGACTAGGTGAGGTTAACTAGTTTTTTGTCCTCCACATCCTCCACTCTTTTATCCTATGAAAAGCATGTATGAGTTTTCCTTCCATTACCTTTTAGCTTGCCTAATTGATTTTTCCAATTTGTGAGCTCCTTGACAGTTTTGGAAACTGCTTTATGCACCTATGGGGGATTTGCTTAGATTTAGTAAGCCTGCTTTTGACTAGATTAGAATTGCCTCTTCATGCATTCAAATCCCTCATGTAATTATTTATTGTGGTAGCCTATGAATTCACAGGGTTGGCTATTGTACACTTATTCAATATAGTTTAGTGTTCAGCTCCATATTCAGTATCTTTTGTGAGTGATTTTGCATGTACAATTGATAATTGTTGTGAGTGTAATTGTTGTATCACTGGGTTCAATTTCCACATGGTATTAGAGCCTTTGTAGATCTATTTCTCTCCTTCCAATTTGTTTTGCAGGTTCGACATCATTGACTGGGAGCATTCTACAGACTGTCGGGACAATTTTGAGCTATGGATCAATCTCAGAAGATCATCTTGAATCCATTTAACTTCTTTGAATGGAAAGTAGAGATGGAGATACTATTGAGAGCGAAAGGCCTCTACAGAGTGACTATGGCAACAAAAGCAGAGCCCAATGCAGCTGCAGAGAAGATAAAATGGCACAATAGGAGGGATGAGGCCTATGGTCTCCTATGTCTGAGCATATCCAGAGACCTCCTTTTCCATCTTGATGGATTGACATCACCGAATGAATTATGGGAGAAGCTTGTTGATATTTTTGGAAAGACAGATGAGATGAGGGGACATCAAATCGAAAATGAACTGATCTCCCTGAGTCCAAATAGCTTTGAATCCCTGCAACTCTATTTCTCCAAGTTCAAAGCACTTGTTTTGCAGCTAAAACAATGTGGGATCGAAAAGAAGGATGATCAGCTGGTCTTGGCCATACTCTCGAAGCTTGGCCCTAACTATTTAGTGTTTGTTTCGACTTTCTATGCCACAAAGTTGATAGCTCGAGTTTGGAAGATGCCTAGCCTTTCATATTTCATGGAATCTCTCACACAAGAACAAGATAAACTAGTGATGATGTGCACCATCAAACCATCCAAAGACGAAGCTCTGGTCGTTGGAGATTCGAGGGTGGATTCAAAAAGCAAAAAGAAAGCTAAAAATCCACCTAAGCAAAAGAGAGACAAGAACAAGTCTCTGGAGGAGCCTCAAGGTTCCAAGAAGAACTACTAGAAGAAGAAGAACAAAGGAGAAATGAGCAAGTGCACATACTGCAGTAAGGGAAATCATTCAGAGAGATCCTACATGAAGAAGCAAATAAACATGCTGACCCAACTCCTGGAGAAGAATGGCATCTCCCTTCCAGACAGCTCAAAGAAGAGGGAAGGAGGATCAAGTTCAGAAGACAGAGAGAGAGTTCATGCATTGGTTGCTGGCACGTCAAGCTCACCTAGTTTCATCATTGATTGTGGAGCTTCAAGACATATGGTTTCGACCAAGGAGGCATTCAGCTCACTTGACATGTCGAAAGATCCACCAATAGTACTGGGAGATGACTCTCTCATTGAAATTTTGGGCAAAGGGAGGATTGATCTTGATCATGGTAAGTTCAGCAATGTGTTGTATGTTCCAGGTCTTGCCTCTAACCTCTTATCAGTGTATCAGATGACTCACACTAGGTCTCCAAAGAAGGTCATATTCTCCCCTGATGAAGTTGAGATCACAGAGATCTCAAGTGGTAAATTCATTGCAAAAGGAGTTGCAAATCATACTTCGAAGGTATACATGTTCTCACACTTCCTACCCTACTCAAACCCCTCTGCTCTTCTGATTCATGCTAATGAGGCAAGCAAGCTTTGGCATGAAATATTTGGCCACCTAAATTACAAGTATCTTTCTGATCTTAGTGAAAAAGAGATGGTCATAGGGTTACCAAAGATAAAATTTTCCAAAGGAGTTTGCCAAGGTTGCATCCTAGAAAAACACCCAAAGCATAAATTTGAGAGAGCTAGTCATGAGAGAACCTCTGCACCTCTTGAGTTGATTCACAATGATGTTGCTGGCCCATTCCCTCATATGTCCATAAGTCAGGCCAAATAGGCATTGACTTTCGTAGATGACTTTTCCAGGTATTGCTGGGTTTACTTCCTGAAACACAAGTCTGAAGTTTTTGGCCTCTTCGAAGTCTTTAAGGCTTTGGTTGAAAACCAGTCTGGGAGGAAACTCAAGGTCCTCAGATCTGACAATGGTGGTGAGTATGTAAAGTCTAATTTTATTCAATATTGTGTAGATGCAGGTATTCAGATGCAGCATTCTATCCCTTACACACCACATCAGAATGGTGTTGCTAAGAGGAAGAACAGATCACTGAAGGAGATGGAAACATGCATGATGGAGGCTAAGACTTTTCCACCAAAGTACTGGGCCGAAGCTATAAACTGTGCAGCCTATCTCTAGAATAGGGTGCCTCATAAACAGCTTTATGGTATGACTCCTTTCGAAGCATGGAGTGGGCACAAGCCATATGTGACCCATTTTAGGATTTTTGGCTCAAGGGCTTGGGCTAGAATTCCAACAGAAAAGAGGAAGGCTTTGCAGGCCCAAAGCCAAGAGTGTCTATTTGTTGGGTACTCTGAAGATTCAAAAGGGTACAAGCTGATCAATTTGAGAACAAACAAATCCTTCATTGAAAGGTGTGTTCAGTTTCAAGAACAACCCCTAGCAGTAGTGGAAGTTGGAGAAGCCTCTTCACCACCAGAACCTCTGAATGTAAGTGAAGAGATAGTTGAACATGCTGATTCTGATATGTCTGATAGTGATGATTTTATTGCAGATACTAACAGCCCTACAAGGCCAAAATGGGAAGCCAATACCATTCATACAGCTGGAGAGCTAGCTGGAAATCCTAATGACCCTAGGAGGACTAGATCTCAATTTGATAGTGCTCTGTGCATGAAGGATCCTATGTTTGCTGAGAAATGCTATCTGATGGTGGAATCAGATCCTCAGACATATGAGTATGCAACAAAATATCCAAGATGGGAAGCAGCCATGAAGGAAGAGTTCATCTCACTCCAGAAGAGCAACACTTGGGAGCTGGCTGATCTTCCCCCAGGGAGGAAGCTAGTTCAGTGTAAGTGGGTGTACAAGACCAAATTTACTGCTGATGGTTCACCTCTGAAGTACAAGGACAGATTTTTAGCCAAGGGCTACTCACAGGTTCATGGCATAGATTACAATGAGACCTTTGCACCAGTGGCAAAGATAGACTCCATCAGGCTAGCCTTAGCCATTGTAGCTTCAAAGCAATGGGTGGTACATCACATGGATGTAAAGTGTGCCTTCCTGAATGGAGATATCATTGAAGAGATATACATGCAGCAGCCTCATGAATTTGCTACTAACCCATCTCTTGTGTGCAGGCTAAAGAAGTCATTGTATGGGCTAAAGCAAGCCCCCAGGGCTTGGTATGCCAAGATTGATAGCTTCTTGCTATCACTGAATTTTTTTCTATGCAAATCAGATCCAAATGTCCATTTGAAGTTGATTAATGATTCATTAATGATCATTGTGTTATATGTTGATGACCTTCTCATTATAGGAATCTTAAAGGATGAAATTACTTCCTTGAAGGGTGCAATGAACCAAGCCTTCTCCATGACAGATTTGGGGCTCTTGAGCCAATTCTTGGGGCTTGAGATTGCTCAAAAAAAAGTTGGAATCAAGGTGCACCAGTCCAATTATGCCTTGGATTTTCTGAACAAATTTAGAATGAAGGATTGCAAGCCAAGCAAGACTCCTTTCCTTTCAGGAGTGAAGCTTGAAGAAGCTGATTCCTCACCTATGGTAAACAATACACTGTATATGAAATTGATTGGATTTTTGTTGTATCTTACACATACTAGACCTGATATTTATTATGTAGTAAGTGTGGCTTCTAGATACATGGATCAGCCTCATGAGATCCATTGGAAAGCAGCCAAAAGGATACTTAACTTTGTTCAGGGAACAAGGACACATGGGATCTTCTATAAAGAAAAGTCTGATCTTGATTTGATTGGGTTTACTGACAGTGATTGGGTAGGTGATAGCACAGAAAGAAAGTCCACATCAGGATATGTGTTCTTTCTTGCAGAAGGGCCAATCAGCTGGTCAAGCAAGAAACAGAGTGCCATTGCATTCTCATCTACAGAAGCAGAGTACAGAGGAGTTGTAAATGCAGTAACTCAATGTTTATGGTTGCAGGGGTTACTTGGAGAGTGTGGCTTCGAATCAGAATACTCAAATACTATCTACTATGATAATCAGAGTACCATTTGAATATGCAATTATCCAGTTCAAAAACAGAGAACCAAACACATTGAGATCCATATGCACTACATCAGAGAGCTTGTGCATGATGGCACCATTCACCTACTCTTCTATTCATCTTCAGAACAAGTAGCTGATATCTTCACCAAAGCATTTTGTGAGAAGACCTTCAGCAATCTCAAATCACTGCTGGGGATTGCTGATCATGCTGTGAAGCATGAGTGATGACAATATTTCCAAATTTTGTTTTACAAGTCCATGTTTAAGGGAGGATTTTCCCACTGGGTTTTTGCCTCTTTCCCTGGTTAAATGGACATGCAGTATGTAAAGGGTGACTAAGCCTTGTTGCTAGGCCCTATAATTTTATGATATATTACTCATAATTCAATCTTAAGGGGGGGTGTTAGAATAATCAACCCATAGTTAGCTACCTTAGACATTAATTAATCCATTTTTGTCTTATTTTCCTAGTTTTCATGTTCCACCTTATGCAAGTTGTCATCTACACATCCATAGTGGTCAAACTTGCTAATTTTGACTCATGGAGCACTTGGGAAACCTCCTAGAATCAAATCTTCTTTATTCCTGGCCTCCCTAGCGCCCTTTTTCTTTTTTTGCTTTATTGCCTGCTTTTTCAGTGCTTTAAGGCAATTGGGAAAGTTTGACTAGGTGAGGTTAACTAGTTTTTTGTCCTCCACATCCTCCACTCTTTTCTCCTATGAAAATCATGTATGATTTGTCCTTCCATTACCTTTTAGATTGCCTAATTGTTTTTTCCAATTCGTGAGCTCCTTGTCAGTTTTGGAAACTGCTTTATGCACCTATGGGGGATTTGCTTAGATTTAGTAAGCCTGCTTTTGACTAGATTCGAATTGCCTCTTCATGCATTCAAATCCCTCATGTAATTATTTATTGTGGCAGCCTATGACTTCATAGGGTTTGCTATTTTACACTTATTCAATACAGTTTAGTGTTCAACTCCATATTTAGTCTCTTTGTGAGTAATTTTGCATGTACAATTGATAATTGTTGTGAGTGTAATTGTTCTATCACTGGGTTCAATTTCCACAAAATGTAGTTGTATACCAGCAAAGAAAAAGTGCATACCTCATCTTATATTTCAACCTACATGAAGGGGATTTCCATATCTAGTGCATATTTTTAATGGGATGTCAATTAATTTCTGCTAGGAAGCAAAGGTTCTCCATTTTTTATGAACTCCTGAAGAATTTGTGCACTATACTAGATTCTCTACTATATATATATATATATATATAATTCTAAGAATTGTTGAAGTCTTCTATAGCACTAAAGAGGGGTCTTATTCAATATTCAAGGATTAACATCTTCATTGTGGAAAATGTCAAACAATCCCAAATCTTCCCATATATTTATTCAGGCATGTACCCTTATTTTTTACATTTATATCATAATTAGAAGTATTGTACTTGTTCTTGTTATAAATTGTTAAATCATAGTGTTTTTCCTCATAGTTTGTAAGAGTTACCAAATAAAATGTTCTTGGGTTAAAGATCTAAACTAGAAATTTTGTCACACTAATGAATATTATAATAAGAATCAACTTAAAGCTATAGTAGTTAGATGAAAGTGTGAAATTTAAGATCTGCCCCAAGTTCTCTACATAAACCATAACAATTAGTTTGGGTAATACTTGCAAGCCACAAAAGTAACGTTCAACAAGTCCTTAGCCATTTTGACAAATCATGGGAAAAATTTAGTCCATAGAGGGTTGGGATATAACAAATGGATTGCATAACCTCCATCACGCCCCACTTCCCTCAAAGGATCCTCCACAAAAACCTCCTTAAATTCTTTCTCAACCCACTCTTAACCCAACAATAAAGTAACTCAACCCACTTACAAAGCTGAGCTATCTGTCTTTCAATTAAAATAAAAATAAAATAAGAGAAAAAATATAGTAGTGAGAACACGTTCTTATGTATTACTAGACCTTATGATTCCATAAAACTAGTCTTTAGCTAGCATCTCTTGGATTAATAAATTCTGATTCTGAAATCCTATTTGGGATGCCTATTTGTAGACATTCTTCTTGGCCTTTCTTATAGTTGCATTGAAGCATATTTGTTAGATTTTTGGATCCATCCCTCTAACTGTTCAACATACTTTAAATACAGGAGAATATATTTATGTTTAGATGTTATTTTCGTGTACTTTTTTTTTTGCTGCTAAAACTATGGAAATTTTATTCACATCCTCATGAGCATTTTAGAAGCCTTTGCTCTGAGAAATTGGAATAGGGAAGGGTTTATGGGAACTCCCAAATGGAGATGATAAAACTTGCTGTTGTCGTATGGACCTCCTTTATACAGTGATAATAAAACTTATTGTTGTGGTATGGAACACTTCTGGACTATATACATTGAGAGAGAATATAAAAGTTTGACGCCTTGGTCTTGTGGGTAAAAGGGTTGTTTCCCCACATCGATGGTACACCTTGGTACTATGGGTCAAAGGGTTACTCTCCGAACTCGATTAACACACCTTGGTCTTGTTGGTGTAGGGGTTGTTTTCCCACTTTGTTATGACCTCTCTTGTTGACTTGTGATATTCTTATGTTGACCCTTGATTAGTCCTTATTCTAGTGCCCCCTCATAGTGTGGTACTTTAACCATTTTGTTATGTTTGTTATGGGTGTGATATTCTAGAAGCCCTAAACAACTTACAACCTTCTCAAGCAAGTTCAAACAAGTCATGGTTTATTCCAAGTAGTCCCAAGAAGGTCATAGTTCAATTCAAGCAGACCCAAGAAGGTCATGATTCAGTCTAGGAAAACTCAAGAAGGTCATGGTTCAGTTCAAGCATACCCAATAAGGTCACTGTTCATTTCAGGAAGTACCAAGAAGGTCACATCCTAGCTTAGGAGGTCATGGTTTAGACTTGAGTGGACTAATATATTTGTTGCATTGTTTGAGTGTGCTAAGATATAAGAAATCCATGATATTTGTATGGGATACGAACTGAGGTCTGGTTTGTGTGTGGAATGTCATCATTACCTGATATTTTATGGATTGGTGTTTCTTGGTCTATTGCTCCAATAATTGGATTTTACTTACTTGTTGACTGGGTTACCTTGATTGCTACTGTAGTTGACTAAACCTACAATACTTGAATTTATTCTCTCTCTCTGGTATGTCCTTTGTTCCTGTAGGGACTTGTCTCTTAATAGACAAGATTCGATCTAAAAAATATTCCTGAGTATAAGGAAGGTTTCATATCTCCTAGCAGGTTAACTTATTTTTTTTCTTTGTACTTTGAGTTAGATTTACTAATGTTGTTATTTATTGTATTTTTATGCTTTCAACTTTAACACATTGACCTTTGGGAGTGATAAAGTTGAAAGAGATGAAAATTATGCTTTAAATTTATCTTGTATAGTTATAGCGGTACGATTTTTTTTCTAGTACTATTTGTCATGGTGTGTCATGGTTTATGTATGTTTCCTTATCAAATATCTATTGTTAAGTTTAAATATCAAAATATACTTGGCAGTTTCTAGAAGTTACAGTTGCATTAATGCTTATTTGTTAGGTTTTTGGATCCATCTCTCTAATTGTTCAACAGGATTTAAATACAAGACTAGAAGATATTTCTATTTAGATATTTGAATATGAAAATCATTATTTCAAAAAGTGTATAATATGTATTCAATTTCTTTTAATATGCGAGATTTTGTTCATGTCATGTTGTGTTATGTACTCCAGATGTTTTGTTGATTAATGCATAGTTATATAATTAGACGTGTATATATGAACATGAGGATGCACAATTATGGCATTTGACACTCTACTACAGTTGGCACAAGAAAGAGGGATTAAACTTGTATGTGTATGGGGATTTGAAGTCAGGATGTTGCCAAAGAAGCAAAAAATATTTCTAGCTTGAATGGTGGGAATGTAAACTTTGATGGTCTAATTAGCACAAATAATTCAAGCAGATCATGTGATGTCACTACTACATTTCGACCAAAAATCCGACGGCAGTATTGTTGGATTTTCGACACTTCCCTGTCGCATGTACGACACTATGATTTTTTTTAAGCGTCGGTGGCTTAGCGTCGGTTATCCGACATCTTTCCAATCCGTCGGTTAAGCGACACCTTAGTTTACCGTCGGTTAAATGTAAAGCGTTGGTTAAGCGACATAATTTCTTCGACGGTAATGAAATTTTTTTAAGAAAATAACCTTCATTCCATCAGTTAAGCGACAGAATGGCCGTTGGATAAGAGACGGTAGTCAATTTAAAAAAAAAAAAAAACCTTCATTCCGTCGGTTCCGCGACGGCTATAAACAGTAATCGTCGGTAAAGCGGTAGTTGTAGTCGTCGCTTAAGAGACGGTAGTGTCTTTTAAAAAAAAAAAATTATCTTCATGCCGTCGGTTAAGCGACGGATATAAACTCTAATCGTCGGTAAAGCGGCAGTTGTAGCCGTCGCTTAAGCGACGGTAGTGTCTTTTAAAAAAAAAAATATCTTCAGGCCGTCGGTTAAGCGATGGCTATAAACTCTAATCGTCGGTAAAGCGGCAGTTGTAGCCGTCGCTTAAGCGACGGTAGTGTCTTTTTAAAAAAAATAAAAATATTATGATGATAAAATTACCAAACTTCCTATGATATATGACTAGGCTTCCTTTAAAAGCCATATACATAGAATTAAACATTATTAACACACGTACATTTTGAAATACTATAAGGCACACATTTAGTCTTGTCAAAATGTCAAAACAATACCACTGTCATACTTAATAATGCTGGAAATTTGACTTCTACAAATGTTGAGAAAAAGAGCAAGCAGGTAAAACCAGCAAATTTATAACTTATGACTAACCTCAAGCTGCTCTAAGCTCACATAATCTCCATTTTCAAGTTTCTTCCTTATGGTTACAATCTCATGGCTTAAATGCTAAAGCTAAGCCAATCTTGGGGGACTTATCAAGGGCCTTTGTGTCAAACTCTGAAGAAAGAGTTATCAAGGATTTAGGCTTCCACTCATGCTGGAGAACTGCACCGAGCTTCCCATGGTTGTTGAGCCGTGTTTTCATGGTGGTGATGGGGTCAAGGGCATAAGCACTACCCACTGTGAAAGTGTTCTGATTTGCTGAAAACTTGCGTGAAATCTCAGCAGCAAAACAAGTTTTCGTAATGGGATTCAGTTCGTGAAGATATGAAGCTTTCAAAGTGTCTCCCTTGTCAGCGCTAATGAGCAAAAACACCATACCAAGTGAAAAGTTATTAACATTATATATTCATATTTACACACAAACACACAAGATTACAAGAGGAGCTGGATTAGATTGATTGAGATGCATACAATATAATAGCAACACTGAATTCAGCCTTTGTAATGCCAATGCCTGCATTGTACTTTGTGAATAATCCCGATGCAGTATCAAAGCCTACTTCACTGCCAACAGACAATATAATAGCAACACTGAATTCAGCCTTTGTAATGCCAATGCCTGCATTGTACTTTGTGAATAATCCCGATGCAGTATCAAAGCCTACTTCACTGCCAACAGTAAATACGTCGCTTCCTATTGCCCCAGAAAAGTCAACTACAGGCTTTGGAGTCAAACCAATGCTTGAGCTGAAGCCCACGTGTTCATGCAAGTATTGAATATCCACCTAGACAAGATAAACAGCGGCATAAGTAAAAAGATAGAAAAGTGCACCACGTAAGACAATTACAGGAAAACAATCCACAAACATATCCCGAACTGATTAGCTGAAAGGGAACATAATAATCACTAAAGAAATTAGAAAAGGGATCACTCTTGGTGTAAAACAACTGAACCACTTACCTTGCCAGATTTCTCATCTGGTAATTTGAAGCTGAGAACAGTCTTTGCACCTGGTAAGATTTCATCAATGGTGATCGTGGTTGAAATCTGTTGCATAAAAAGTAACAGCCCAAATATTGCAAGTTACAAATGATGTTTCCAAACCAAACAAGCAAGCAAGCAAGCAAAACTAAATTCCATGTGCATAATTTGGAACTCGTTTAGAGTGATTAAGGATACAAGGCCGCTTTCATAAGTAAAGAAAGATAAAAGAGAACATCAAGGGGTTTCCGTTCTATTCAATCAGCTCATGCTCCATACATTGGAATTTGTGTCCACTTTAACATCGATGGTTGAATTCTGATACTTGTAACGCGTATCAATGTCACCACAGAAAAGCCCTCCTTTGTTCATGCCAGTTGATGTAATACCCTGACCAGTCATTTACGTAAGTATCAGCTAATCAAAATACAGATGACTGCAAACAGAATAAAAACAAATGACAGCATGTGCTTAGGATATATATATTTCCATTTCACAAAATTGAAAATGGGGAACCGAAAAAAAACTTCAGTCTTATCAACAATAGATGATAATTGGTGATGCTTGGTGACGCTTTTGTCTGTTCATCTCATAAAATATTTTGTAAAATCTCATTTAACTTCATAAATATTTTGCATTATTTTGAATCTCATAAAATATCATCTTCATTATTTCCTTAAAAATCATATGTTCAGAAATTTAGAAAATTCTGAATGACTTTCAGCTACCATCTCTATTGCATGCCACCATTTTTAATACTTTTCTCCCTCCAGACACCAAAACCACGCAATTTGGGAAGCTTTGTTTTAGACCTTTAAATTTCACCACCAACTACCACCTTTGTCGCCCTCTGAAATTCCACATATCTTGTCATTCTGAAATCAAGAAAATCTGGTCCAATCTAATATAGATCTCTCGATAAAAAAAATCCATGATATTTAAATAATAGTTCCTTGAGAAAAGCCCAGTGGGACTAGCTCAAGGGGTTGAGTGCTTTGAGCTTCATGCAGGTCTCGGGGTCAATTCCCTGGGCTGGCTGCCTCTGTCGTGTGCCTCACTCAATGTCCCTGTGGGGTTAGATGCCATAATCAACACCAATCAGTTTGCACTGGGTGCCATCTGCGAATGTGGGGAAGTGCCCCGGCACTACCCCATGATGTTTTCCTTAGATAAAAAAGTTCCTTGAGAAAAATTGATTTTAGATCATAGGGGTGTTGGAAGAGAAGATAGAAATGGGAATTTGAATTCCTCTGCTCATGGGTTTCCTATTGTTCATAAGAAGGCCTTAGTTTTTAGAAATGCAGGATTGATGCTCCAAAAGTGCACCCTCTCTTTAATTTTCCAAAATTGAATTAACAGACTTGTATAGACTCAAGAGGGTTAGGTTCTTCTGGTTGCCATTGAAACATTGTAAGTAAAAAAATTTTAGAATAATGGGGGGAATGTTTAGTAAGTCAACTACATTTCTGGAGCACCTGCCGCAGAAATGGTAAGATTTGGAAGCAGAGGGTATGATATAAATAATACTGTTGGAAGTTCAGCTTGCATAAGGTATGAAATCAGCCTTTTGATTTGACCTATTTCCTAAATGAACTGATACAAATACGTGACCTGAAGAATTCTGAAAATATCAGACAACTCAGCAACCTGAAAAACTCAGGAGAAAACGGAGATATTTGCAACGCTGATTTCATGTCCTTGCCTTTGTGGTGTCGTGGCAATAATTATGATGATGGTTACCATTTTATTGATGGATCCAGATAAAATTCATGTGTTGTATTGTACGTATATACTATATCATCATCATCAAATCAGCCTAATTTTGATTAAAATACAGTCCCAAAGAGCAGTTTTTGCCCACCTTCCTGGTTGACTTTAAGCAATATAGGGTAGCAGCACGGTGGTTATGCTTGAAGGTCCTAAACTCCATTTTTGGCATCATAACAACAGGAATAGGTGTCAAAATCCTCAGCAAGATGCATGTTGGTGTGTTGGTCTGCATACAGCAGAAATTTGGCAGGAGACAAGCCCCATAAATTTGGCAGCCTGAATTTAAAGGCCTAGTTCGGACAAGCAGACAATTCAAGTGTGTTTTCAATGATGATTTGCCCTCTTTCCTTACTGAACTGGTATGAATGCTTGGCCCCATGGCCTGTCTTTGAAGAAAAGTTAGTCTATTTAATGCAATACCACATATATAGCTTCAGAGAATATATCGCAGAGGGTTCAGAAAGGAACTTATCAGAAATACCAGGGAAAAAACAAAAATGTCAGCAAGAATAAACTTAGACCAGAAGAATTCAGAAGATAATGGACAAATCAGCAAGCAACCCGAAAAACTCGGGAGAAATCAGAGATATTTGCAACACCGATTTCATGCCTTGCCCTTGTGGTGTTATGGCAATAATTATGATGATGGTACATCATACATGTGCCATTTTATTGCTGGATTCAGATAACTTTCATCTGTTGCTCTCGTATTATTGTATGTATATTGTCATAATCATCAGCCATATACCCTAGTAAGTTGGACAATATTTTGGACATAATTTCATCATAGTGTGGTCCATCATGGTGACATGGACACCAAGGCAATGGAAATTCCATATGCTTAGTTGTCAGGACGAACATTTTCACTATGAACAGTCGGGCCTAGGACTACAGGACTATAATATCAAACTATGTTACATGGAACACAAACAGGGAATGGTTTACAAAATAGTATAAGTTTGGAAAACGACACATTCAAAAATTTGCACATATTAATTAATTATCACTTATTTGACATTTTAATATATATTACACAAACTATATATTAACAATATTTCGGTAAACATTATTAACAGTACAATAATAATACACTATTAATAGACAACTATTGATATTATTAATTGTACATTGTTATAAATGGTACATTATTTGAACATTTCTGCTTCCCAAGAAAAAAAAACATACTTTCCATTCAAGTAGAAGAGAAAATACATTCTTCAGTGTCAAAGCACAAGACCACAAGATTGAGCATTCTTCATAAGGGAAAAAAATCGGCCCTTCCAAAATTGTCTCAAAAAAATATTACACCACAATGAACAAGAAAAACTCTCAAAAAACACTCTCAACTACTACAAAACATTCAGCAGGGATTGTTCTAAACAAGATAACAATAGGCAAAAACAATTACAGACTATAGCATTTTTGTGCCCACGGGGCACCATCTCAAAACTCATCCACAAACAGGGCCTCCTCATGTATCTGCAGTGCTTGCCTGGAGAGGGGCATCTGCCTCCATATTATGTTCCATATACACATGCTCGAAGCTGATTCAGGGGAAATGACGGCAGACCTCTTTTAAATGTGTAGCCAGATGGTGTAAGCCAAGATCCGCAATCTGCTGTTCACCCCTCATCCACTGTATTACCACCTATATTGCATGGTGCTCACTAGGATTTTCATGAGGGTTTTTGATGATACAGTTCCGAGATTTTCATGACATTCCAAGCTGATTCCTCAGTGTTTGGGGGCAAGATCTGTGGATTAAAGCATCCATAAATCTCTATTTTCTGGGCATTCCTATGGGCATAAACAGCCCTTAAATCACGTTGGGTGCTTTTTGAAGAGGTCTGTCCATAAAACAGTAGATCTGGGCATGAATAACAACCTTAAACAGCAATATTATTATATTTCTAATTCTGAGTCTTGTCTGAGTATGGTGGAGGTGATATACTATGGAAGCAGCCCTCAAGGGAGGTCTTTTGTATGTTAAGGCACCAAAACCCTAGGATGATCTCAGAAGCTGCATCTTCATGTTGTTGTTCTTGGAGAATAATACTATCACTTCGGTTCATCTTTGGCTCTTGTTCTCCTGGGGTGTTTCACATGAGTTCTACTTGGTGCTTTTAATTGAGGTAAAGCTTGTTATATTTCTATCATTGTCAAATCAATTTATTTAATCCTTAGAAGAGTAGTGTTGCTCCATGGTTTATCATATGTTATCCATGTTGCAAGTTTGAGGTATTTGACATCTTAGGAAAGGTACCCAACAAATGTCAAATAGCATTGATTAGGGTATGAACTAGGTGAGTAGATTGAAGGTGTATGCAAAGCTACCCTTGGTAGGTTTAACAAGCTAGAATCATTTGCTTGCATAGGAATTTGCCATACTATTTTGTAGGGGTTCCATTCAAGCACATACAAGCAAGGCTTAAAGAGAAGTCTAGGAATCCATTTGCCCAAGGAACTAGAACACACTAATCACTTTTCTCCAATTTCTACACCCAAAACTTCATCAAATACCCTTGCATTTTTTTGCATAAGGATAGAAATGGATTTAAATTAAAAAAAATAAAAAATTCCAAAAAATATTGTCTAAATTTCTAGGTTTAGTTTTAGGATCAGATAAATTTTCCTAAACTTTTTGTAGGTAATTTTTAATTTTCAGCCCATTTTTTAAATTTTCCAATAGGTTAATTTCTGATTTCCTGCAATGTTAGACAGTAAAAACAGCCCTAAAGATTTTGAAATCTCCATCTTTGATTAGGGTTTTCCATGCTAAAACACACCACTAAACTTTCTGAGCACTTTAATCTATTATTTGTGAAGTTTTAGCTAGCCAAAAGATCATCTAAACCATAAACTTTAATTCTAGAAATTAATTTCCTGCAAACTATTAATTCTGAAAAATACATTTTAAGATGATCTAACACATGAAAACTTGGATTTTATGCCCTAAAAATTTTCTGTGAATTATTTTGAGTTAAATCTGAGTTTGGTTGTCATTTCTTTACTGTTTCATACTCCAAAATCCATTAGGACAGCCATAATAAAATTCTGGAAATTATATTTTGTAGCTAATAATTTCATGTTTTAATGGTAAATTCACTAAAATTGCTGGTTCACATAAACTATTAAATTCTGGAATTTTCTTATTTAATGTGTGTCCTACTGTTATCTATATGAACAGCAGATGTTAATTTGGTGGTAAGTGCATGATAGAATTGATAATTGTGTTTCATTAAAATTTCCTTAAGCAATTTCACACCTAAATTTATGAATGTTTATGGTTTTTTAAATGCAAGTTTAATCTCTCATTTGGTTATTGGCATTCTGGAAATTTCAATTGTGCAAAGCTTCATGTTTATCTCATTTGCCACATGTTCCTTTACATTCACAATGCTCATGAATCATGTATGTAATGACCAGATCATTAACTAATTAATTATAAGTTTGTGGGATTAAATTTTGCTAAGATTGAACCATATTTGTTGATGTAATCTTCATCACTACAACAAAATTGAACATTTAATAATTTGGGCCACTTCCTTTTGCAGAGATCTCGCTCTCTCCAAGAGGGCCTCATTCAAAGATAATTCCATAACAAATA
The DNA here is from genome assembly GCA_001517045.1 of Pseudotsuga menziesii. NCBI lineage: Eukaryota > Viridiplantae > Streptophyta > Pinopsida > Pinales > Pinaceae > Pseudotsuga > Pseudotsuga menziesii. The sequence goes on from LPNX010585354.1 coordinate 34,311, forward strand.
AACATAATTGCCACAGATGGATATACTTTACTTCTGGTTGAATTTTGACAATAAGCCAATCTATTGGATGACATTCTCATATTGAAGATATTGTGGTTCATTTTCATTTAAATTTCCATAAGTTACTTCTCTTGAACTGTCCATGCAAGATCAATCTCATGCTTGAGAAAATCTATTTTGTGGAGTGTTTTATTTTTGTGTATTGGTATATATTGGTTGATTAAAGCACTCATGTGGGATTCTTAACTTTAAATAAAACACATGTAAATCTCAAACAAGTTTAAGGTCCTTTCCTTTAGCTCTCCCATATATTGATCTAATAACCCATAGGGAAGACTCCCTTTGCCTTGAGAGCTGACCTAAAGAGTAGGAAAGAGTTATGCTAAGGTGACAATGGCATCTGTCTTTTGAAGTTGACTAATTGGATTAGGGCTTTGCCACTTAGGTGCTAAAACAAGTTGTAACACATTGTATAGTGAGTGCAGAATCTCCATACACTTGTAGATTGTTCAAATCCATATCCAAAGCCAGTTTTACTAACTAATATAAATCCAACAATTCTGCTTGATTGTTTGTACCAGCCCCCATGAAACCTTTGCCTTTGAAATTATGGGAGTCTGATTGATAAAGAACAAAGCTGATGCCACAACGCCTATCTGCCACCTGGCAGGCTCCATCAAAGAAACTCCATGCCCTTTCTTTGTTGACTAGGAGAACTGCCACCTCCTACACACGAGTTAAAGGCTCTGACATGCTATAGTTTTGGAACAGTGCAATCACCAGTGAAGAGACCTTGAAGGGAGGTGAACTATTGCCTTCAAATATTGATGCATTCCTCACCATCCATATTCCCCACAATGAGAGAAATGGTAAAGGGCAAAGAGGCTTTGGTCCTCTGTGAGTGAAAAACTCCAAGAAACAATCTACAGCAGTTGACTTCGCCCAAAGACTCTGACAGTTGAAATGACCTTCTAATTCCTCCAGCACAGAACATGAAGAGATGTTCATTTGTTTCCTCCACCTTGCTACAAAGCAAACAGAATCCTGGACCATCTGTATTTTTCTTCTGCATTCTATTCTATGTAAGTGCTCGCTTATTCAACACCAACAATAAAAAGAGTATACTTTTGGGAGGGGCCAAGATCTTCCAGAGCTTTCTCCACCACCAGGGAGACTCCCTATCGTTCCTTACAAAGGTGGACAGATACCCCAACCAAGCCGAATAGCTTGCCCCCGAACAATTGAATGTCCAAACCAATTCATTATCATCCTCAGTGAGATTTATGTGTGATTTAGAAAGCTCTATTGCATAACCATCCCACAGTTGAGCTCAATGCCCATGCAATCTAATGTCCCTCGAGTTAAACCACCCTTGTTTTCACAAATCTGTTGTCCTAAGGTTGGCCACCCGTTTCAGGGTGACACCCTCTCTCGAATAAGGCCAAGACCAAATCCTCCAGCAGACACATTCGAGATGGGCATCCCATTATTGACTCATGTCCCACACTGATCGAGGAGCCCAAACCCACCTTCCAAGTTAGATAACGGCTCACCATCGAAAAAGCTTGAGAGATTGCTTTCCATTGGTTAGAAACCAGGTGAATATTCTTCCTTTCGCTGCGGACCCAATCAATAATCAAGTCCAAAGCAATATATTTTTCTACTAAAATTCTTCGCCAAAGACTCTTGAGTCAAAAAGCACCAAAGCAATTTGGCCAATAAAACTTGATTGAAAAAAAAAAAATTAATCCCCAACCACCACAGTCCTTAAGCGAGGCAATAGTTTTCCAACTAACAAGATGAGAAACCCGACTTTCCAAAGGTAGATGAAACTTGAAACCATAATCACATATATCGTGTCAACGAATATATCACCAATGGTTCGAAATGTAACTTATCAGCAATATCAGGGAAAAAATCGGAAAATATTTGAAAAACTTCAAAAAAATACCCATTCTTTGATTTTTTTTAACATCTGAAGCAACAACAACATCAAATAAACACATTGCTACATAAATATGCAAATACAACTAATATATAAGATGCATTAGATGTTGAATGGTACATCATGCTCACATATCGACACTAAACTGAAAATTCTGAAATATGTTCTTGATAGAACGATAGAAAATCACATCAAATGATCAAAATAAATGTATTTCATTCATAGTTATCGGATTCGGTCCTAGTCCTAACCGCACCCGAATCGGATTCTCAGATTCTTCCACCTCGTTTTGACTATTATAAAGTTGCTTACATAGCATAATTGTGGTTAATTAGGGTGAGGGTTCCGAATCCCCGATTCCTAATTTTGGGATGAGTGCCGCACCCGTATCGGATTCTTTGGCCGATTCTGATCGCACCCACGGTTCGTGTAACCTTGATCTCATTAGATGAACCATCATGACTCATGAGACATCTAGATACTACATAGTACAATGATAAATAATAGGAATCATTGATTCCCTCTACCGAGTACAGCCATTTTACGGACAAAGGGTACCACTCATCCCCTAGAAGCAACAGGTGGTCATGGAGGTGCTATGGATGAGCTTGGGGTGGAACTAGAAGATCCAACTGCTTGGGTTGTCATGGAAGGTAATGGGGTTGAGGTGGATGCCAATGTAGGTTGTCTCCTCCCAATCTCGACTACATGTTTCTATGGAGGTGGTGGCATTGGTTGGCACTGCTCCTAAATATAAACCTTCTCCTCAATGTCATCATCCTCTTGAAGTGGAACATCCTCCTCCTCCCCCTCTAACACATATGCATCAACATCCTCCTCTCCCTCCAACGATTCAAGTGCCTCCATTGTAGGCACCTAGATCTCCACCCTCCATTTACTGGTAGTGTCATCCAATGAAATAGCATCTCCATTGGGTACTTTCTCAATCTGCTTCACCTGCAACCTTAGATTGTAGTAGACAAAAACCATGTCATTAAGGGGCTTGATATCTAACCTGTATTAGTAAGAGAGCCATAATTAAGGGGTGATGATAAATTCAAAATTGTACTAAATTAAATTCTAAAATTAATAAAATTATAAACAATTTAAATTTAAATTTTGATTCTTGAACATTCCTAACCTATGGCGCTTCTTGGAGTGTATATTTTCAAAGACACTCCAATTGCGCTCACACCCTGAAGAGCTACAAGTTTGACTTAGCACCCTAATAGCAAATTTTTGCACCTCTAGGGCTCTGTCACCATAGTTTGTCCACCACATATCTACAATTAACATAAGGAAAGGAAAGACAATGAATTAAATTTCCACTAAGTAACAAATAGAGAGAAAGGAAAGAGTAAATACTAAAGACATTAACATTTGAAAGTTTTATACAAATTGTACTTGAAGGTTGAACTTTGAAAGCTTACCTAGCATCCTTGTAGTTTTATCTTGGAAAGCCATGTCATAACCAAAAGTGTCAACTACCATCCTATAGATCTCCATCTCTGTCTAGAAATCCTTGAGCATCCAAAGGGAGTTAAAACCGTCCTCTAAACACAATGGAGAGATCCATGAATGGGACGATGGACAGTATTATTCCATTGTTCATTAATCACACCCCATAGTTGAGATCGCATGGTGAATCCCTCCTCCTCCTTGTTATCATAGTATCGATGGATAGCTTCCTTTGCCCTATCCATGGGCTTATACAAGTAGCCCATTGTGGACTTGTCACCATCAACCAAATGAAGAACACTTACCAAAGGTACACTGATGGCAAATACCTCCTGCACTCCTGCCCAAAAACTCACATCAAATTCCACCAGTCGAACTATGGCATGCCTATCATGTATGGTGCTATAAACACAAGAATCCCACTCACCAGAAAGAAACATCTTTTGCAACTCCATCATAACCTTATGGAGAGACTAAAGAGAAATAAAGCTAGTGGTGAATCGTGTGACTGCGAGATGCACCAACTCCTTGTTCCTCGTGTATTGTCTCATGAGTGAAAAAACACACACACACATATTGTCAGACTCTGAGCTAAATCAATGACTTCCTTGATCCAAGGAAGTTTGCCCATGTCCTCTAGCATCAAATCAATGCAAAGAGCGACACAAGGAATCCAATACAAGAATGCATACCTTACCATAAGCATCCTCCCAACAATAACATAATTAGCAACATTGTTCATAATGACTTGGACAACATCTTGCAGGCCTATCTCTTGGATAAATTTATCCAACAAATCACATAATAATTGTGCATCTTTAACATATGCAGATGCATCGACAAATTTGATAAACAATGTCCCCTTGGGACAATTAACCAAAAAATTTAGAATGGATCTACCCTTCCCATCTGTCCACCCATCTAACATAACACTACATCCAGCGATCTCCCATGATTGTCTGAGCTCAACTAACCTTCGAGTGAAAACGAATTTTTCCCCTTGAAGGAGTTTCCCTCCTAAATCATTATAGGAAGGGCCCCTATAACCTGGGCCAACAACAACAGCAACTTCAAACATGGAATGGTAGAAAAGGTTGTTGTTGGCAATGTTAAAAGGTACATCACCCCATAGAAAACATTTGGCCACAAGTTTGTTGACCTCTTCCTTCTCCCTTGTTTTAATTATTGATCGAATTGAAGGTTGCTCCCCCAGGTGTTGACCTCGGCAAAAAAAAAGGTGAATATGTCAAGGGCATTGTGAAAGTTGTGAGCCATGTGGATGAGGAGAAGGAATGCATTTTACGGTCATTGACACTCACCCCCCAGGCACTTGTAGGTTCCCATGCTTCTTGATTGTATTCTCTATGTGCATTCAGCTCTCAATTCCTTTTCCTCATCCCTCTTCCTGGCTAGGGATTGGTTTGCAATAAGCATCACTTTTGGGGTAACTACAGGACATACCTCCACTTCATGCCCAACCATTTTGGCAAGGTGATATTTTAAGCGGCTAATTCCATCATAAATATCCTTTCCACATAGTTTGCAATTCAAACTTTGTCTATTATTAAGGTCAATTGGTTCACCATACTCCCACATTAGATCCAATGGCTTTGGCAATGTGTTATTATTGAGTTGAAATTTGACTTCCTTCCCTGTCAATTGACAAAAATTATCGATAATTTGATGGAGTTGTCTTCCTTCTTCCTCAGAGATGAAAAAGAAGAACAAGATGTCATCATCAAATAAGAGATGAGTCAGATTCACTTGACCTCCAAAAGAAATTCCATGAATAGTTCTTCTCCTTCGTTCCTATTATAAGGTCTGAATCAAACCTTCAACAACCAATAAAAACAAATACGAGGACAAAGGGAAGCCCTGACGTAGCCCCCTAGATGCTTGAAAAACTTTGAGCCCAACCCATTTATCAAGATAGAAAAAGAGGAGGAACTTACATAACACATAATCCAATTAACTATTTCCAAGCTAAAACCCATGTGAAGTAGCAACAGCTACAGATAGAGCCATGAAACTCTATCGTAAGCTTTAGAAAGCTCCATCTTTGTTATCGAAATTGGTAGGCACTAAATATTTATTGAGTGGATTCCCTCCTGCATCGAGCCTATAGCTTTGTGGATTAGATGTCCCTAAAGAAAACCAAATTGTTCCAAGGAATTACCTTTGACAAAAAAAAGTTTTAGTTGCATCGCAATCACCTTTGCAATAATTTTATATATACTATCGCACAACGAATAGGCCTAAATTCATCGAAAGTGGATGGGACGCACTAAATAGAGAATTGAAATATCTAACTTCCAGATTGGCTAAATCTCGAAATCCCTGAGTCGCTTGTCTCCTTTAATTCCCAAAAAATATTAGAGATTTTTCTTTAATTAGCTTAACACTGAAAAAACTTCACGTTTTGGTCTCTTAAAACAAGCCAAAGTACCCAACTCTTTAGTTGCCACTCAATTTCCTTCTCCCGCAACAGCTTTTCCTTCCTTGCTTTAAATCGACCAACAAACTTTGATCCTCCACATCAATGACCCCATCTTTATGAGCATCAAATAAAGTGTCCAACTGAGCTTCTACAGATAACAACAAAGCCTCTCTCCTATGGTGCTTCTCCTGTCCCCATGCAACCACTTACTCTTTAACGCTTCGTAGAGAGTGGGTGAGTTGTGTATCTACACTAACTCCCTCCATATCATCTAAAGGCCTCCAATGTTGCTTAACTAGTTGCTAGAAATCTTCCTCAGAAAACCAAGAGGGATTGTACTTAAAAGGGGCTCCCAGATTCGCATTCCCGACCCTAATTTCCAAGAAGATCAAAAAATGGTCTGAAAATCTTTTGTTCCCCACCCAAGATCTAATGGATTCCACACACTGAAGAAAATCCTCATGAACTAGGAATCTATCTAGAAGTTTAGAAACCCCCTCCCCCGGACCGATTGTAGCTCCAAGTCAGTCGAAGTTGACATGCCTCGACATCTACTAACCCCATCCCATCAAAAGTATCCAAGAAAAAAAAGAAAAGCAATCCTACCTAGCCAAAGGTTCCCTTTACCCATCATCTCTTGCAAAATGACTAGCTCTAGTTTCTCTATGTCAATCAAACGCTTGAGAGAGTATTTTGGTCTACCCTTCCAAACCATGGACATTAACAGATAACATCTTCATTGAGTCACCACCTTTGGGTGTGACCTTGCTATAAGGACCCTTAGAGAGTAACTTCTGTCGACCTTGACTGATCTCGTGCCTAGCTTTTTCTTGAGCATGTTGAAAAGTAGATTTCGTACACAATCTACTAACCTCAAGTTCCTTCACATAGTCAATCCCAATACCACCCTCCACCACAACTTCCTTGTCCTTTAACCATGAGCACAACAGGTAGGGCCATCCTTGTTTTGCCATGATATGACTACGAGTATTCCATCTTAATTTAAAATTAAAGGTAAGATCCTTAATCTACATTTGAATCCTCAGTGTTCCATTCAATCTAATTATAATTGATAACACCATGGTGTCTGCAACTTATGTTGCTTCCTGTCCATGTTATCACAATCAATGATTGGGATTGTTGTCAACAATAGTCCAACCAGCACTAGCATTGTTGCCTTTATAGCTTATTGAATTAATTGTTTCCTAACTTTCAAATTTGAACATAAGTTGGTACCCAAATCCTTTGTTGTACATTTCTTGTTAATTGTGTGTTGGTTGTACATTTCTTGTTAATTGTGTGTTGGTTGGCACACAAAGTGTTCATATTTTCCTTCCTTTATCGACGTGTAACCAACTTGTTGAGCATTGATCGACACACAACTTGTATGTAATGCATCACTCAACACTTGCTTCGTCTATGTGTGTTTTCAGGTACATGTCCTTCCTCTTTATATGCTTTCACACAATTTGGTTTGTGACTTCTTCATCGAGCATTAGTTGGCACATAACCACCATGATGCCCATCAATCAATGCACCCCCATTATTCCTTGCTTGTCATTACATAGACCTTTCCCTTGAGAGTTGATCGATGCTTGGTCTTCTTAATTTGTGTCAATCAACACATATGTTGCTTTAAGGAGCCTTGGTCACCATGTTCATGTTTTGTCATTCTTTGATATTGAGTATGGATTCTATTTTCTCCTCGACAATTATTTCCTTGTACCTCCTATTTGACAATTTTTTCTTACAATTCTCCTCTCTAATCCACTGCACTATTTTTATCATGTGTTGTTTCTCTGCCTTCAGATCTGGAGCTTCATTTTTATGTTCAATCCTCGTTAATACAATGATAACCTCTAGTTTGATCTTGACAGTATTCACTTGGTGTCCTTTGCAACAATCACTTGCATGATCACCTGGCTCACACCATTTGCATAATAATGTTGCTTCATTGCTTGAACACTCTCAATCATTATCAATCTCATACATCACCTTTTTGCATTTCATTATCAATCTCCATATATTATTTTATTGTATTTTGGCTTCTTTTTATCCTATCTTCAATGATTTTGCCTTGATTTTTTCATCATTCACTACTTTGGAGTGTCTCTTGTATTGAGTCTATTGATTATGTAGTGCTAGATTTCACACACTGGTCCTCACATAGGCCTACACTCCTAGAGGTACCAATGTGGGGTCTACTTCTGTGTTAAGTCCATACATGATCCACCCAATGACAACATCGATACTTCTCTCCCAATCTATCATGGATGCACCTTCCTTGAGTCCCCTTACTTAGTGTAGATGTGAGACCTTTTAGGGATGGCTAATGCTTAGGCAAGGCCCCTTACCACTTTCCTCCTCCCTCTTTTGGCCTTTGGTTGTAGGTTTGGCTATATTAGACCTTTTGGGGCACTCACTTACTCAATGGGACAAGTGTAGGGCTTCAAGCCTCCTATTTAGTCCACAATTACTTTGGATGTTTCATTTTAGGTATTCAAAAACCCAAATCCCCCTTATTGTTTAATTAGGGTTCTACTTGGTCAAATATTACTTGGCTCTTCTTGGTCATTTGTCACCAAGTGAACCGTGGTTTCCTTGGACCATATCACAACTATAAGTTACAATTCACTAAAGAAAGGGCGCATTTTAGGAAAAATACATGTGGTACAGGCTGAAAAACTTACGATCAGAGGTCAAAACCCACAATGCAAAATTTTTGTAAAATTTCTCTCCAATTGCTAGCCTAATATTTACTTACACCTTGAGGTAATTTATTGATTATTTACATCGCTCCTTTGCTCTTTGTAAGGTATCTTTGAGTCTTCTATCTTTAAAAACCTATCTTGCAAGTACACATAGAGATTGGCGTCAAATCTTGGTTTAGATTCCTAAGTCCTCTTCCATGCTCTTAGGTTGTGTGTTCTTGTGTTCTCCAACATCTCTACAAGGACTTCTTGTTGTTAGTTTGGTTCCAACCTTATAGACTTTTCTTTCATCCTACGACATCTCATTGGCTTTGTCCCCTCTCACACCTTACACAATTGCTACCTCTCGCCTCTTACCTTCACTAGTGCCTCACTAGCTTTGTTGCCTCTCGACTCTTGACTTAACTAGCACTATCACCTCACGCCTCTTCCCTTCATTAGTGTTGCCACCTCCTGCCTCCCCTTCATTAGCATTTTGGCCTCCAACGTTCACTACCATTGTTGCCTCTAACCACTTGCCTTCGCTAGCATTGTCACCTCTTGTTTCTTTCTTTCGTCAATGCTCCACTAGAATTGCCATCTCTTGCCCCATGCCTTCCCTAGATCTATCCTACTATAGCCACCTATATACCCTCCTCTCCCTTGCCTTTGCTCTCGTCCTATTCTTCTTTGGGATTCGTCGCCACCATCCCTTCCCTACTCGAGGCAAGTCATTAATATTTGTGGTCTAGGTAAAAAACTTGTTTTGGCACTAAGATTACCGTTCTCACATTTTAGCATGCCTCACTAGACTCCGACATCATTCGCTCTCGTATTCAAGTAAATGTATTGCATTTCTAACTCGTCTTTTCCTCTTTTACACTTCATTGCATGGTTCATGCTTTGCATTACTCAAATCTATCTTGTTAGAATGCCCAAGTGGGCTCTCTTCTATCATATTACACACCCAAAAATGATCTCTTGCATGGCATCACTTCCCTTAGGTGCAGGCAAGTATCAGTCTTTGACCCTACTCCCTCTATCTTCTCGTTTCAACGTTTATTTTTCATAGTCTAGTTTTTATTCGACTTTCATCATAATCAAACTTACTTACATCCTATGTTTCACAATCTAACTATTGTTTTGCTTACATGGTAGTCAAATTTACATACAACACAATTCATAATTTAGCTAATACTTTGCGTTCATAGTAGTTAAAATTCTCCATCCCCTACCCCAGAATCCTCCACTTATCATGCATCTTGTTGCTTCGAGCTTTCTTCTCTTTGCCTTCAACTAGCTTCTTATCATGATAGTTTATGGGATGCCCTTGTAGCTTTGCTTTACATAAATCATCAAGACATGCAGACCTTCACAAGTACTGCAGGATATTATAACCTAACCGATGAAGAATTCCCTCATGATATTGAGGCATAGCTTGAACTACAAGCATTGATAGGTACCTTCACTCCTACGCCATTTCTTTGCTAATATTGTCACCTCTATTTTCTCTTTGTCTTCTATCACTTTGTTGTTTTCTTCTACTTCCTTGCAATTCGCTATTATTCTCATCTTATGGATATTAGCTCTTGCATGGGGGGCAATATATAGCATATGAATTTTGTACGTTAGGTATAGCTATTGATACCCTCTGGAGGTATCAATAGGCAATCTACTTCTATGTTGTGTCCATGTGTTTTTTTCCAATGATGACATGTATACTTTTCTACCATCCTTTTGTGTCGAATAACCTTCCTCAAGTCCCTTATCTTAAATGTGCAACCTATTAGGGATGTCTAGTGATTAGGTAGGGTGTCGTACCACCTTCCCCCTCCCTCTTTGGCCTTAGGTCATCGACTTGGCTATGTTAGACCGTTTCGAGCACCTATGTAAGTTGTGGGATAGGTTTGGGGCTTCAAGCCTCTTATTTGGTCCACAAGTGCTTTGGATGCTTCATTTCAAGTCCTTAATGGCCAAAATCCAATTTGGATATTGATTGGGGATATACATAGTTAAATCTTCCTTAACAATTCTTGGTGTTGTAGCACCAAGTGAACCACAATTTTCTTGGACCATGTCACAATTGTAAGTTACTACTCATGGAATAAAAGGCACAATTTAGGAAAAATACCTATGGTACAGGTTGAAAAACCCACAGTTTGAGGTCAAAACCCACAATACTACTTTTTCATTCAAATTGCTTTATCCAACCACTAGTCAATATTCACTTATGCCTTGAATTCATAGCCTAGTTATATTACTCCTTTCCTCTTTGTAAGGTATTTTCTAATCTTTTGTATTTGAAAACCTACCTTGTAAATACACACTTTGATTTGCGTCAAAAATTGATCTTCTCTTCCACACTCTTAGCTTGCTTGTAATCATCTTCTCCAACACCTCTACAAGGATCTCTTGTTAGTTCGATTCCAATGTTGAAGGTTTGTTGTTTCATCTTAGAGAATCTTCATTGGCGTTATCCCCTCTCATACCTTGGATGTTTCAACTCTGCCACCTCAAAGGAGGTTCCAACATAGCTAGGGCAAGCGAAGTATCAAACCTTGTGAGGCTAATTTGGATCGCCATTCAACACTTCATTGTTATAATATTTTGTATAGTAGATGTAGTGTTTTATATAGCATATTGTTGGAGATCGGACACAACTCTGTTTTGCAAGGAGGTTGAGTTGCATGTGTTGAAATTTCCCCTCAATGGCTTTAATGTAGATAAAAATAAAAATAAATCACCTCTTTAACTAGAGGTTTCCTAGACCTTAACTCTCTGAATTTTCAGCCTTAGGGCTGTTATGAAATAGTATATAAAACAGTAGTGAAAATAGCACAATACTTCACTTCCAAACAGTCCAATCTTGTAGGCAATTCAAGGAGAAAATATACCAAAAAACTTGGATAAGTTTCATCCCTCTAGCGCAACTTATCCCACATAAACCAAATCTAAAAAGTCTCTTTTACAACAGTTATAAAAGAAGGTATAGCAGCAGCAAAACACCTGTTAGATTCCTAAATGATTTCAAATCACTTAACAATTGCCCTTTTACTCAAGTCAAATCATCAAGACATATATAGTGTAAACTAAATAATTGGACACGTCCTTTTTGGGCTGCGTGTCCTGTGGGGTCGTGTCGGACGCAAACACGGCCCCAGTTCATGTCGTACACAATTTTTTTCATGTCCCGATTTTCAGACACGAAAAAAATCGTGTCCAACACAAACTACGGTCGTGTCCTGTGACTATAAGTTCGTGTCGGGTTCCTAAACACGTTTTCCGGAGAAAAGAGGCATGCGGTTCCTTTAAATCCTGCTTTTGCTCATTTTTTTTACATTTGCAAGCTAAGGGAGAGGTTGAAGTGTGTTTTTTTGCAGGTGCAAGGAGATTTGAAGCATTTGCAAGTGTTTCCAAGTGCATTTGAGGGAGCAATTTGTTGAGAGGAGTCAAGCTCACCATCGATCAAGAAGAAGAATGTTTCAATCAGCTAGGGCAGCAGCTAAAGGGCAAAGGAAAGGGAGAAATGCCCCAGCTAGAGCCTCTCCTCCTCTTCCTCCTCCAAGCATATCCTCTTCTACTCCTACTAGTGCTCCAACTGCTTCTAATGGAGCTCATGGTCAGTTTAACCCTGCTTTAGCAAGACAACAAGCCCAAGAGAGTAAATACCAGTGTTCCACCAAGTTTCCGGGACGCGTGAGCGTGGGAGCAGGGAAACGCACATTGGGGACATGTAGAGACACCCCAAAATTTTGGGGTATTTTGGGGGACGAGGGGCGGGGGGCGTCGGGTCTCTAAAATTATAAAAAAAAATAGAAAAATAATTAAAATATGAACCCCAACATATAAACTCTTATGTTCCTGAAGAGTATAATGTAATGTAAATGTAATTGTTATATTCAAGCATATCATATCGATGTTTGTTTCTTTTTAATTGTTTCTATTTCGATTTATAATGACCATTTAGTGTAAAAGACTAAAAGTTAAGATGGACCATTTTTTTTTTAAGTAAAAAAATTTAAAAATTCGAGGGGGGTGGGGGACTATGGGAGCCCCCCATTTTCAGGAGGGGGCATGTGGGAGCCCCCCAACCCGAGAAACTCCTAGACCTACGTTTCCCCAACTTTCGCAAAATGGGGGCGCTGGGAAACGTTTCCCATGGAGCCTCCCAGCCCCTGGGGCGTGGGAAGCGCAGGGGGCGCGCCCTCAACCCTGGGAGACGCATTCTCATGGAACACTAGTAAATACCCTTTGTGAAAGTATGTGACAAGGAAAGAAGGGCTTGGAGCAAAGCTTGGTGGGGAAGACAATGTATTTTGGAGTTGCAATTTCTCCAAGAATGAGTTCAAGAGCATATATTACAGGGTTAAGGGAAGGTGGCAGCAACAAGCAAAACACAACATAACGAGGATCCTCTTTCATTCTTGAGGAAACACTCTAACACTAGGCCTCCACCTAGCCAATATGGGAGTGAGGTTAATACTTATCCAACAAGAAAGACAAAGATGAAGTTGTACGGCCTGTACAGTACTGTATGGCCTGCTCACTCTTTGCCTCGATTTTCGAGCCCACGCACGTCTGGAATTACTGGATTCAGGCCCACACGTGTGACTGTGTGGTACTATTGTGTGATCTGCTATAGGCTGCCTTGGGATGCATGTTGTTGGTTTTCCTTGGAAATCGTGTCCTTTCTATCTTGCGAACTCTTCTTTATCTTCAGTCTTTCCTCTTTCTTTCTTTGATGGTGAGTGTGTCCTCCTTGCCCCTTTTCTCATTGTTTTATACTTTGGCTTTTGTAACTACCTTGTTAACTACCCAATCAAGGGTTGAGATCAAATTACAAAATCAAGGGTCTAAATTAAATGCACTTTTAATAATTAAAACACTAATTATTAAATACAACACTTAAGTGAGACCCAAACTCATAAGTACAAAACATGTATTTATTTACATAAAAGTCAATTTTTACATAACTAAATAAGGAACAAAGCTTTTAGGTCCCCCTCATCACACCCACATCTCAAACACGAGGGAGGACCTTCAGAGTAATATTTTCAACACTCCCTCCTGACGAGGAAGGTCCTTCCAACACCATCAAAATCTCCACCTCTGATCCCTGAAGCAGCTCCCTCCTGCTCTGGAATACCTCTCAGAGACAAGTGTTGAACCCTAAACTGGAACTTTGGAGTCTGACTCTCGAGACTCCACCTGAGCTTCATCGACCTGCTCCTCACCATCAGCCTACCTGAGTCTTCTACCAGTGCTCCAAAGAGATCCACTCTCCTCATCAGAAGAAACATAAATAACACGTCAATCAAGTGCATCTCCTTCCCCATCCTTTGACTTAGACTCAAATAGCCATCCACCTGTTCCTGGACATACAACATGTCCTCTCAAAATATATAACCTATCCCTGCGATCATCAAGCACGACAGTGGTGCCAACTGGTTCATCTGCCCGATACAGGAAAACATGACCAGACCTGACCATCATCCTCAAAAGATGACACCTAGAGTTTACTCTCATATCAGGAACAAAGAGAACTCCATGTATCTCCAGGACCTCACCAAGGGCTAGTTGGAACCTGACTGTTCCAACCCCTCAAATAGCTACCTGTGGACTATCAATATATGTCTAAACATAATGTCATGGTCCCAACTCTGTGATAATCTAGAATGCATTATATAATCCAGTCATGTGTGTTGTCGCCTTTCACGCACCTGGGGGTTTTCGGCATGGCAAAAATCTTCAATCCACTGGGTGCGTCCTTGGGAGCAAGTCTCGAGTTGATATACTGTCACTCAACACTCAACTCCTTTGTCTAAGCCAACTCCTAGCGAATCCAAGGCGGGGTCCCTATGAAAGAATCTAAGGCTTTTATGCTAAAAAGATGAAATTAGTCTAGGAGTTTCAAAGAAAATGCTAAAACAAGACTTTGCAAAAGAAATTTAACCCAACAGCATGAATTACAAATTAATCCATCCACATAAGATTCTCTTAAGCAAAACGATTATATGATGTAGACTAGTGCCAAATGGAGTCTGAAAAAGGAGTGTTGTTGTGACAAGAAATTTAACCCAACAGCATGAATTACAAATTAATCCATCCACATAAGATTCTCTTAAGCAAAACGATTATATGATGTAGACTAGTGCCAAATGGAGTCTGAAAAAGGAGTGTTGTTGTGACAAGAAATTTAACCCAACAGCATGAATTACAAATTAATCCATCCACATAAGATTCTCTTAAGCAAAACGATTATATGATGTAGACTAGTGCCAAATGGAGTCTGAAAAAGGAGTGTTGTTGTGACAAGAAATTTAACCCAACAGCATGAATTACAAATTAATCCATCCACATAAGATTCTCTTAAGCAAAACGATTATATGATGTAGACTAGTGCCAAATGGAGTCTGAAAAAGGAGTGTTGTTGTGACAAGAAATTTAACCCAACAGCATGAATTACAAATTAATCCATCCACATAAGATTCTCTTAAGCAAAACGATTATATGATGTAGACTAGTGCCAAATGGAGTCTGAAAAAGGAGTGTTGTTGTGACAAGAAATTTAACCCAACAGCATGAATTACAAATTAATCCATCCACATAAGATTCTCTTAAGCAAAACGATTATATGATGTAGACTAGTGCCAAATGGAGTCTGAAAAAGGAGTGTTGTTGTGACAAGAAATTTAACCCAACAGCATGAATTACAAATTAATCCATCCACATAAGATTCTCTTAAGCAAAACGATTATATGATGTAGACTAGTGCCAAATGGAGTCTGAAAAAGGAGTGTTGTTGTGACGAGTGTTTTGCAAATGTACTTGGTCAGTTTTAATTATTAAAACATGAGTGGATTAGGGGGAAAAGTGATTCCCGATATACCTTGAAGTACGGGGAATGTGTCCAGATTTTGACAGAAGTGGCTCCTCGCAAGAAGATGTGGGCTAGATAGAGTCACAGGGGTGTGTCCAACACTACACCAAACAATGGTGTAGCCTGACGGGGCCCTACGGTCACTTTCTAATTGTTCCTGCCTTCTCCAAAGAGTTTTCCCACAAATGACAAACTTCGTGTACGCCAAATTTATGTATCTTCAAGGGGAGGTTGATTTTATTAAGATGAGTTGCTTAGTTAGATGTGAAAAAATATAAAGTGCGCACTTCCACTTTTGGTTATCCCAAAGATCAGGGAGAACCTTCAATGGGAAAGAGCATACACGAAAATGGAGGATGTTTATTCCAATTTGAGATTGTGAAAATGAAAGCAAAGTGTGAAACTAATTACTACAACCAAGAGTCTCTTTCAGGCCCGAAGGCCATATTCGAGAGAGCAAGGTTGGGCTAGTATTCGGTTACTTTTGCAAAATAAAAAAGAAAATCAATCTAACTAAAGCAAAACTATTCTAAGATTTAGCATCAAGAAATGTAGTGACACAAAGCGGAAAAGCAAACCATCAAGGAGACGACACAAATCCCCCAGGGGGGATGGGGTGCAGGCGCTTTGAAATCCCACACGCTTTTCATTTATTATGGTATTTACAATGCTTTTGAGGTGGATGCCTTTGGTCTTTATAATTTTAGATCCAAAGGCTTACAAGCTTTTTAGAAATGAAGCAAGAAAGAGGAATGTTGCTCCGGAAGGCCTTGGATGGCCTAAGTCTTCAAATTTCTGGCAACACCTCTCCTTGTCCTGTCAATAAAAGACAAAAACCAGCCACCTATCATGCACCAAATGTGCTAAATATAACGTTAAAAGTATAAAATATTTAAGTACTGAATAATTGGAAATATGCACAAGTACTTAATAAAACTAGATCTATTGAAAGAATAATGCTTACAATTCTAAATCTAGAAACATGCTTAAACAAATCAGCCTTTAGATATTCTTTTGAAAGATAAACTAAACTACTTAAGCATGTGAGTAGTCGTAACCAAAGGAGAAAGTTTGATTTAAATTGAGGGGGAGAGAGAAGGAAAGAGCTCAAGCTTGAGAATGCTTGGGCTATGGAGTCCGTTGGTGGAGAGCAGAGGGACTATGACTCTTCAACAATAAGTTCTTGGAGAGTGAGAGAAGCAAGCAAGATCTCACACAAGTCCAAGAGAAGTACCTATATAACATTTTCACACTTGCCAAGAAACTTGTCAAATCTAGTAAAAACGTATGCTGAAGACAAGAAGAGCATACCCATAAGCAAATATGCATGCAATATTCTAAATCTTGAACATAAATTAATTAAGAGAGCAAGGAAACTACTTCACTCACTCCTACCAATTAGTACTAATCCTTCAATGAGGCTAGCTTTGACAAGAAATGACAAATGCATAAAAGAAATTCTACAACTTACCTCAACAAAAACATGAGACAATGATCATCCAACACTTGAGCCATGCACCACATGAGACCTCCAAAGCCTTTATTATTCCAAAAATAATACAATGCAATTCAACGAGAGTAGACCTTCAGTCCTCTGACCATGAGAAAATCAGAAAAGGATGCATGCTTAAATAGAAGGTACAAGCCCGACGAGGTGCAACCATCACTGGAGAAGAGCATGAGTTAAATGGGACTCGTAGAGATATTCGAGGGATTGATTGGATTGAGTTTCTGTAAGTAGGCACCACCTCTCATACGAGAGATACACCCTCAAATCTCCATCCTTCAACTCCAAAAGACATGTGCCAACACACCAAGTTGTGAGGGACCACAAGAGGGGTGCATGAGCTTGAGTTTAATTCATGGGAGTGGTTGGCAGTTGATTGGAAGGAGAGGGCGCCGCCTCTTCCAAGAGAGATGCGCCCTCCCTTGGATGTTATACCAACCCATCCGAGCATTGCCACATGCACAAAACATGAGACAAGTAAATGATGGCGCACTCTAAACTTGAGATACATTCGCTACATGCCAAATCGCCCTTTAATCATATACTTTAATCTTTGGATGAGGTCGCCTTTTGCTTAGGAAAAGATCGCCACCCTTTCCACATCATTCAAACAAGATTTCATTTGACTTTTGACTTCTGTCCTTTTGTGCCATTTTGTCACATCTTTAGCATTTTTTGACCCCTTTGTCGCCTTTTTAAGCAAAAATGCTTTACAAGATAATTTAATCACCCTAAACATAGGAAAAAAGGGTCTTAGGGTAAGAGGACGCTCGGAGTGTGTAAACGAGCATCCCTGCGTCAAAATCGACCTCTAGACCACACCTTTATCACAATTTGAAATTTTCCATTTAAACCATTAAAAAATGGCCTAATTTTGTGGAAAAAAATATATATTTTTCTAGGAATTGAAAAAAAACTTAGGTGGACCTAGCACATGTCCATACGACTCAAAATTGATGCCTAGCATGCTTATATACATTGACACGTGAACTTTAATAACCTCTTGAGGCCTAACCACCAAGACAACAATTCCATCTTTGGAGGAGTGGTGAAAAACTCGAAAATTATACATCGCTCTTATTCATCATTGCATAATTGACAAGGGAAAAAACACCTTGGAATGATCGGATTGACATCTAAGTCCTACATAGCCAAGTGCTTTACAAAAAAAAATTCATGCTAGTATATTTATTACAATTCCCCCAAGGGCTTATGAACATGTGGTACAAAAAATAAAAGGGCCAAGAAGGCCTGATGAACTTTTCAACTCTGATATGACCAAGTGTACTTGATCTTTCTTTATCGGCTCGCCTGAAAGTCCAACTAGGTGCAACTTAGTTGGTAACAATATGTATGGTTGACCCACTGTCAACAATCCAGACATGCTCAAAAGCTGAGCTCCCTACACTAGAGTCAATGGAGACTAGAGAAAATTTTGAACTCTTTTGCAAACTCACAACAAAGGTTGTAATGTCTTTCTCTGTCTTCCCCCTCTTCTTCTCAGGACATTTTGAGGCATAGCGTCCCAACCGACGACACTGAAAACATTTAATATAAATCAAGTCTTTCTTCTTATTCTTTGTCTTGGTTGCAAGTGCCACGTTTTGCTCAACCTCCTCACTAACCTGACCAAACTGAGACCCCTCTTGGATCTCCTCCTAGGTGAAATCATCCCATAATCTAGACCAATTGGGAAGCTTCTCCCTGCCCACAATGCACTTTACAAAGACGTCCCAATTCTTGGTGAAGCCCTTCAAGGCTATCCTCACCAACTCATAATCAGGGACAATCTCTCTCACAGTTGTCGAACTCGTCCTTCACCTGTGCAACACAAGTCAAGTAGGAGACTACAATCTCATCCTTAGTCATTTTTATGATGTGTAGCTTGTCTCTAAGCGCCATCTTGCAGTTCTCAATCTTAGCTTCTAATAATTGGTTCAAAGTGTCCCACATCTCCTTAGTTGTTTTCTTTTCTGCTAAATGTGGAATAAGATGGTATTTAACCCCATCCAAGATTACCCTTTGAGCCCTAGCTTCAAGAGCTTCATGCTCTTCAAGCTGATCCTTGTATGTTGACTTGGTTACGATACTATTTGCAAACCTCCAAAATTTCCCTTCTTTTAATACTATGGTTATCCTAACCTTCCAAGGTATATAGTTGGATACACCAACCTGTTAAAAATTTAGGGTTAGGTTAAGATTTAGCATAAATAAATATACTTTAATGCATCAACAAAATTATGAACAAGGTAAGATTCATAATAGTATTGCTTAAATAAATTCAAACTGCAATAAAATCAAACATAATTTTCATCTCTTTCAACTCTAACACTCCATTGGTCACTGCGTTAAATTTGGTCCTTTGAGATGATTCATCAAATGCCATGTACAATAACAAAATGAAAAAATAATGTACAAGAGATAACAGCAGTAAAGAATCGTAACTTATTTTGAATCAGCGTTATACTTAGATACTTTTAGGTTTTGATATTGCACCGACGGGACAAGTCAACTGGGTGAACAAATGATGTACCTTGAGAGAGAAAGGGTTAAAGCAAAAGGATACAAACCTCTTCAATCAATTACTCAAGCTTTAGTAACACAGCAGCAGAGAGACACAGTCATGCTAACATATAGTCCAACTTAGCAGAGACTCACAAGCACGCTGAGCAAAAGGGGCACAGTCTCGCTGACAAGAGACACACATTCAAGCTAGAAAAATAACACACAATCACATTGGATAAGTAACACACACCCACGCTGATGCAAGAGAATACAATCACACCGGTGATACACAGTCATGCTGGCGATACACAGTTATGCTGCAAAGAGACACACAATCGTGCTGGTCCAAGAGAACACAGGCACGCTAAGCAAAGGAGGTCACTGTCACACTAAAGGGAGAAGCATAGTCTCGTTGAGTAATGACCCACAGTCACACGGAGCAGTGACATATAGTCACGTAGAGGGAAGAAAAGCACGGTCACACTGAGTGATGACACATAGTCACGTTAGGGTGGAGATAGTCGCACGGGTGTAAGAGACACAGTCACGCAGAAGCAACAGAGGAGTCATGTGGAGCAGCAAAGTCACAATCACACAAAGTGATGACACATAGTCACACTAGGGTGGAGACACAATCGCGTGGGTGTAAGAGACACAGTCGCACAGGAACAGCAAAGGAGTCACGTGAAGCAACAGAGGAATCACGGTCACGCTGAGTGATGACACACAATCTCGCTAGGGTGGAGACACAGTTGCACGGGTGTAAGAGACACAGTCATGTAGGAGCAGCAGAGGAATCACTATCACGGTGAGTGAGAGAACTCGGTCACACTAGGATGGAGAAACCAGTCACGCTAGCAGAGGAAGGCAGACACAATTAGAAGCAATCAACCACAGGTAAATGAGATACAACTTCTTCTTAAATAAATACAATGAAGTATATTACTTTTATGAGGGTCTTGGCTATTAAAAAACAGACAATTAGATTAACTTAGAAAATGTACCAAATAAAGTGGTCCAATGGTCTTATAATAAAACCATAAAACAAAATCATAAACAATGGTCCAAAGGTCTAATAATAAAAATAAAATGGTCCAATGGTTTTATAAAATAAAAATGACTTAAGATAGTATATTAAAGGTCCAAATAAAAACCACAAAGTAAAAGTCATCATACCAAAGGTACACATAATAAGAGTGCTAGGACCAAGTAAGACCATAAGTCAAGCAAAAGGGTCATAATAAGAAGGTAAGACAACCCTCAAACCCACAAGTCCAAGGTGTACCATAATGGTGGACAAACAAACCCCAAAGGACCAACAAGACCAAGGACTTTAATCTTTTCTCTCTCTCTCAAGGTACATTGTTTCATATATTTAATCATCATTGTATAACGGGAAGATCCAAACTGGATGATGTGATCCTCTGGTCCTCAATACCGCTCCTAAAGGTTAGTTGCTAGTGACATCATCAAGGGGTGGCTAGTCCCTTGAGAAACAACCTAGCAATAACTAATTAGGAGAGAGGACATCACACATCATCATCTTTGTCAACTTGACCAAGATTCACCTGGTTAACTGACCAGGAGTGCTCCTGCAGGAACTGCTTGGTCCCAGACCAAGAATCTGCCTGGTCCCAAACCAAGAAGTCTCTGTCTCATCCTGCAGAATCTGCGACATTGTGTCCAAAAACCGTCTGGTCCCAGACCAAAATACCCTAGAGACATATAGGTGCCCTAACCACATGTTAGGGACTTTTCCATGGCATTAACCTACTTGGTCCTAGACCAAGAGCCCCAGCAGACCACTAGGGGCCCTAGGGTACCTTCTAGGGTCTTACTCTACCCTAGTTAACTGACTAGTGTACCATCCTCCTTGAGAATGGATCGCAGCTGCACTAACTTTAACACATCCAACCTATCCTCAAACCGTATACTCATCATTGGAAAATCACCTACAACCAGAACAACTAAAAGACTGCCACAAATTTCTTCTGCGCTTCTTTACTGTGAAACACTTCCTTGCTTCCTACTTCAGTATCGCTCTAATACCATGAAGAAAAATGACATAAAGGTGAAGACTCTAATTCATACATTATGTCAAACACTTTGAACATCCACGGTTTTAATTAAAGATTCACACATAATACTTTGAAATTAAAACCACCACGCTAAAAGTCCTTCAAACACTGAAAATTGAACAAGCACACTGAACACAGCTATTTTGGTCAATCTAGACCGGGCAAAACCCCAACCTGGGGAAAACCCAAAGGGGATATTTTTTTATTAAGAAGTCTACTAAAAAAATTATTTTCCAATGAATTTTTCTTCTCACTCTTACTGACGAAATTTCACAAAACAATACAGCAGCAATCTACCTCGAAATATGTGCCAAAGAGCAGTTGTACAGTCTGTTGTATGGTTGTCCATACCTGTTGTACGGTGCTGTACGGCCTGCTCATTCTGCCTCAGTTTTGTATTCCATGCGTGCCTGGAATCACTGTTGTTCAGCCTGTACGGTATGCATCTAATGCAACAATCAACTTTCTTGGGATTCAGGCCCACACGTGTGACTGTACGGTACTGTTGTACGGTCTGCTACAGGCTGCCTTGGGATGCATGTTGCTGGTTTTCCTTGGAAATCATACCCTTTCTACCTTGGGAACTCTTCTTTGTCTTCAGTCTTTCTTCTTTCTCTCTTTGATGGTGAGTGTGTCCTCCTTGCCCCTTTTCTCATTGTTTTGTATTTTGTCTTTTGTAACTACCTTGCTAACTACCCAATCAAGGTTTGAGATCAAATTACAAAATCAAGGGTCTAAATTAAATGCACTTCTAATAATTAAAACAATAAATATTAAATACATCACTTAAGTGAGACAAAATATGTCTTTATTTACATAAAAGTCACTTTTTACATAAATACCTAAGGAACAAAGCCTCTAGGTCCCCTTCATCACACCCACAGCAAAAACATGAGGGAGGACCTTCAGAGTTATCTTTTCAACAGCTAAAAGTCACCATCAAACCTATTTTAGCTAGGTTATTCACTCATTGTTAAACATCATTTCATTATTTATCAAATATACCCACACACACATTGTCTCTTGTACAATTGAACATTATTATTTAAAAGCTTCCGCATAATAAGCTTAACAACTACCTTGTTGGAGAAATGGTTTTAAGTTAATCTCCATTTCATCCCTTCCCTGCATGTTTATTTATATGGGAGTTATGTGTTGTATATTTACCTTGATTTGTATAGTGCAACCTTGAGCCTTTATTTATAGAGGGCAACCCACCTTTATTTATAGAGTGCAACCCCCAAGAGCTTGAAAGGAAGAGGATTCTTCATTCGACTCCTTTCCTTGTAAACTCTAATCCACCTTCAACTTCACCGATTAGGATTTGGGTTAGCTCATGCAATTCTACTCTCTCGATGACATATTAAGCAAGGCCCTCTTAGTAGGTGATTCTTTGACTCCATTTGCCCTTGACTAGATTGGCACTAGTCCTTGGAATGGCCTCTTTCATCCTCCCATCACCATTTTTATTTCCTATACTACAAAAAGACAAACATTTTGCTAAAGTTGCTCTTCACATCACCGTGTACTTCATTGTATATAGCCCTAGTAATTCTATCTTAGGGAAGCACCCCTTGAGTTAGAGATGAGCCAACCAATAGTGCAAAGAGGGTTGGTGTGGTGGCATTGGCCTCCGCTCTTGAGTTCCCCTTGGGCTAGCATTGCTTCTTTTGGACTTTAAGCATACATGCTAGTTGGAGAGGCAACACACACTTCCCCTTCCTTCAACTCTGTATTCTTCTACACCACTCAAGACAACAAAATCATATTTGGATCTGTCCTCAACAAAATCAGTATACCAATCTTTTTTATTAGTAAAATGTCGTGATGCACCTAAATCAATGTCATTCTATTTTGGTCCAAATGGCTCCTTTATCACTAGCCATAAACACATAAAATTATTCTTCCTCTTTGCATTCAACTACATTGGCTTGTTTCTTCTCACACTAATCTTCAAACAAAGACCCTTGACTGTGTTTTTCATCCCAAAATTGTTTCCTGCAAAATTTAGCCTTCTATCCTAGCTTCCCACTATAAAAACACTTCATATCTTTCCCAAGTTTTTAAGTATACGAATTAGAACTCGTGTTGCCATTTTCATGCTCGCTATTGCACTTGAACAATGCTTTTAAGGCGACTCTTGATTCTCCATTCACACTGCTGCTACCAAGCTGTGTCTTCCACCTATCCATTTGTAAAAGCTTATTATTCAACTGCTTAAATGTGAGCTCAACATCTCCAAAAGTTCTATTCAATGTTTCAAACAAATTTTCATACAGAGGCAATAGGATTTTTAATACAATTATCACCATTTATTCTGCCTCAAATGTTTTATAGGTCTTTTATAATGATATCAGATTTAGATGCTCAGAGATTGACAGTAAAGGAATGTATCCAATTAGAATGTCGTTGCATCACTTTTACTCAAGCCCAAATTTGATTTGTATATGTTCAAATTTTGACATTATGTAAATCCAATTTCATGTATAATTTTCAGAAAAGGAGAAATCCGTGTTCTTGTTGGTAGACTTCTAATCGATAGGTACCCACCATTTTCTAGACCCCATGTGCAACTATTAATTTTGACCTCATGCTAGAGGATATAGAGGAACATTCATAGGTGAAATTTGTTGTGATGGCCAAGTGAATAACAAAACATATCTTCAACCATGCATGGGTCCTCAATTTCATGATGCAATGTATGGTTACCAATACTAAGGAGCCTGTTTTCCTTGTCTAACTACATTTGTAGCCTATTACATTTTTTCTTTGCAAAGCCTGACTGCCCAAGAACAAAATTTGAAACTACTATTCATCAACCAAGAATGGATTGAGTCCAAATATAACAAGCAGAAAAACACAATAGAAGTCGAGGTATTGTTCTTCAATGATCCTTTTATAAAGAGTGCAACTAAAGTGATATGAGTAAGAACCATTAGCCAAAGTCTGTATAGTAATGGACGGGGAAACTCAAATGGGCTATACATATGAGGCCATGGATAAGGCAAAGAAGATTGTCCAAGCATGAATTTGAGGGAGATTATATATTAAAAGTGACAACTTCACTTACATATATGTTTGCATACAGTTGGATTCTCAATGTATATTCAGAGATCATGGAAGGTGCTTCCAATACATTCAAAAGATGTTCTGAAATCTTGAGAATATGGAACTCCATCTAATGGAAACTACAGAAGTATAAGAATATTGATGGCTTATTTGGCTATGATTTAGCATACTAGACTAAAAATAGTGTGATCTTCTTAGGTTCATTTCATTGTCCTAGAGGCTAGAATCTAATTTGCATTATGGCCTGTTTCATTTTTATCGTTGAATTACTTTCTTTTTAAGTTACTGATTTTATTATTGGAATCATAGAAATATAATATATTTAATATGTAGTTAGAGGACTTTAGTAATCCACCACCTACTTTAGTGAAGCTTACTATCAGAATTTTTTAGTCAAATTTGTAGAGCTTCCAGCTGCAAGAATAACTAGGATATGCTTAGGCAATATACTGATTACTCAAAGCACAATCTGTTGGGATGAAACAAATGAATAATTATGGTTTGCTGCACTCTTCCACTCCATCATGAACATTAGAGTACAATACAAATGTTGAAGCCATCAATCTAGAGAATGTAAACCAAACATCAGATTAGATTGTGGAGACTGAGAATGCACATTTTGCAAGTGAGGACCTCAACTGGTTAAGGAGGTGCATAGACAGTAGCACGATCAGAGGCTGAGGTAGAATGTTCGGGATCCCAATCACGAGATAAGATATTTTGAGTTGGCCCAGTGTCGGTTATTGTTTTCTATTATTATACTTTATGCAGTATACAATTTGTATTTTATGTTTGTACATTGTGTTTTGTAATCGCAAACTATATACTTATAGTATCCTTTTCTAGATTATTGTCTATCAAGGTTCTGGCTTAGAATATATCGTCTATGTTTACAATGACATTTGATTATTTACACGAGCATAAGACTATCTTGCTGTCTAAACAATACGCTTGATCATGTGAAGTACTGTCTCACACATAAGTGGATCAAAGCCCACCCCCATGCCCTTCAAATTTATATAGCCCTAAGGATTAGCTCAAGCAGCCATGAACCAGACGTGAGATCTCCCCCACCAACAAAGTTGGGGAGGTCACGGATTCGACTCTCTTGACCCCCTCGAGGTTAGACCCTGTAACTAAGGCTGACGATTTACATCATTTACCATACATGAATCATGGGGAAGTACTCAAAGGCTTTTCTGCGAGGATCTTTCTTGGAAAAATAAATATCGTCTCACAATTTTTCCAAAAATTGAATATTTTATATATTTTATAGTATGACCATTTTATCAGGATTTTATTGAGTGGCAACTTTTGGCATGTTGACTCCTTGAATTCAAATAAGATCACTTTGGCAGAATAGATTTATGAGAATATGACAACAATGGACTAGGAAAGCTTCCTTTGTCGATTTCCTTTTATCAGTAAATTATAATTATTTTGATAGATTAAATCATATATCACCAAAGGAATATTACAGCATAAGATAAGATAATTATATTAATGTCCAACAAATAACCATAAAAGTATGTCAATGGCACTAGAAGGTACAACCAGTACGAATACAATGTGGGAGTACAGAAGCAACTCCATAACAATGCTAAAGGCCACAGAAGGCAAAAAAGAAAGCAGCATCACTAAGTGTCTTGCTAAGCTATACGCTAGCAATCAATCCAAAAGATACAAAAGTTTAAGTGAAGTAGTATGATAGGGAGGTCGGAGACTGGAAACCCCGGTGCTGATCGTGAGAGAGAGAGAGAGAGAGAGAGAGGTTGTCAGTGTCTGGTAATCCTGATGGCCAAGGGCAAGTGAGGAATTGAGGAGGTTCACTGTCAGGGTTGTCAAAGTCAAGTCACGAACTTGTTTCCAAGATGAGTTTTGGGGGCACCAAACAATTAACAAAATATAAGTATCATATAACATTCAACAAATATGCTTATAACAAGGAATTTTTGTAACATTGATGTAACATATATGTAGAAATCAAAAAGTATATCTACATAAATAAGGACTCACCAACCCATCTTCACTGTATGTAGTCACAGCAAATTTCTGGTCATAGTTGTAATCCTTCGTGAGAAGATCTATAAGCCATTCAAAGAACATTGTCAATATATTTATTTATTGCACCCTTCAAAATATACCAAGCATCTCAAGAACATAAAAGGTAATTACATCAGACTCTAGTGTCCATCTTTCTTCCAATCAACGGCAAGGAAAACATTATACTAATAGTGCAAAACCGTGACAAGTGACAACTAAATTGTCACAACGATATATTTCAAAACAAAATCACAGCAATAATAGTTCAAAAATACATGTAACTCAGTTATGGTCACTCAATATGTCCTTACATCTGAACCCCTGTGTAATCAACTTGAACCAAACAAGTTAATACAGTAAGGTTTTGCAAACATCAAAAGGTAGATACAGTACAAGTGATCACAATGTTGGTTCCACTAATCTCTCCACAACTAATGATGAGTATGACTACAAATATTCTGAATAGTTCCCTAAATTGTGTGCAAACACAAATGTATGAAGTAAAATGCCAAAAATGCAATTTTTAAAAATTGTCAGGAAGGTGGAGGGAAGAGGAGAGGCTTCTGCCTCCCTCTCACCCAACAATTCCTACCGCAAACCCTAATAGAATTTAACCAGCATGAGAACAAAATATTGGCAATAAGGAACACCAGCAAGACTGGTTAGAGGTTGAGGCACAAGCCCAGGCACCTTTGATGCATTGCATGGCTGTGGCAGCAGTGGTTCACTTGGGCCTTCGCAGATTTTGGATTGTGTTGCCCACCTATTTCGACTAGGTGGCAACTCCATGTACATGAAGATGTACATAATTGTACCTTGGAAAAATCTGAGGATTTTTCACTTCTGCAGGGCTATTGCCCCTTTGTAAAACGAAATGTCCGCTCCCCTGCGTGGGAAAATTAATGTAATTTTATGTGCTAGTGTGGGTTATATGATACGGATGCCACACCATGGAACTGGTTGTTAGGGAAGTCCCCTCATCAAGTGTTTTTCCCTTTCCAATTGATCTTGTGGTTTTCACTCAAAATCCTCCAAAGTGGTGACGGGCGTTCTACCAGTCAATTCCATGAGGTGGCTAAGGCTTCAAAGTGTGATTCATGACCATGCTAGGCATTTGTCTAGAGTCTTGCAGAGTTTCGTTGTGTTGTTGTATTTTAATTATTTTTTTCGAGTTAATTAATGGCACCCCTTGGTGATTAATTAACTCAGTTTTTTATGTAATAATGTAATCGCTCAAGCATGGCATTTTGTAATAGGGGCTATGAATGCAAAGAATAATTGCTATGAAACCCCCTAAGCCACTGCTTCGAGTCCCAGGTCATTCTGATGAGTGGTTGAGGAGATAGACCATTTTTTCTAAGAAAGGTCTATTTTTCCTAGGGAATTAATTAATTTCCCTAAGTCAAAATTCACATTTTTGATTTTGAAGTAAAAAAATCAAGAAATGCCATGGTAAGATGGTTTGGGGATTCCCAAGCTTAGGAAAACTTATTCCAAAGTTTTTTACCCCCCCATGGCCTAGATATAATTTTTTCAAGTTATTTTTTAATTTTCCTAAGTCAAAATTGGAAAATTTAAAAAATTAAATTGAAAATTTTAATCTAAGGTGAATATTTATTTTAGCCTAAGTCTAAGGTCAAAAGATTATTTTTTGGAGCAAAAGGCTAAGGTTAAAGCCAAGTCTAAATACCACATCAATGTAAAAACCCCGCCATACTTAGTGGAGAAGGCGCCATGTTTTTAGTAGAGGCGCTATTTTGATGGGCGTTATTGCATTTTAGAGGAGCGCTACCATGAGATAGAGCGCTAGCTACTTTAGTGAGGGCGCTATCTCTTAAAGCCCACGTTTTACACTATTTTGGAGGACGCCAGACTTGGAGGATTCCGCCGTATTTAGAGGAGGGCGCCCACCTTGGGGCCCATGATTTTTCCATTTTTATTTCTTGACCTAAAAGCTCATCTAATGGTGGATATTTATCCAAAGACCTAGATCTAAAGATGGAGAATACTTGGACATGGATTAAGCTTCTCACCCATTGATTAAAAATTAATCTAGGGGTGGAGATTAATGGAGAAGAATAGAAAGCCAAATACCTAGATCTAGTGGTGAAGATTAAACCGTAGATCTAGATCTAATCTCAACCATTTATCTTCAAGAGGTTGGGGTTTGCCTCAACTATTTAATGAGGGTCTCACTCCCTCATTAATCATGATCTCTCATGCTATTGTTATGCCGCCGGAAATTTCCTGCTCTCATATTCTCTTGCTATACTTTGTATTGAAGATTTGCCCAAGTTGGGCCATTAAATAAAAATTTCTTTGGAGGGATACTATGCTGCAAGCTCTTTCATGATCAGAATCTTTGTAAGGTAACCTTGTATTTGTCTTGTTTGCATTTATTGTATTTTTCTAGTTAGCTCTCCACAAAGTGTTTTGTGGAGAGATTAAAGAATAAAAGTGTTTTTATTCTTTCTTGTGAATGATTTGACATTTCTTACAAAGTGTTTTGCAGGAAGTGTTAGGTATTCATCACTAGAATCACAAGTTTTGCAGGCATAGATTTATTTGCAGGTTGTCCAAGCAAGGAGATCTCTCCAAATATCATTCTGGCAAAGTTTTAAATTCGGCCATCTACTTTCAGCCTTCCTAAAGAGGGGTTTATTTCACTGTATAGTGGATGTAACCTTTGTTTTGGGGCCCTAACCTCTTATATATTAGTTAGGGCTTACATTTCTGCTGTTTAAACATTGTTTAGCTAAGTTTCTTCGATATTTATCCTCCGATTCTTACAGTTATTTTGAATATTGCATTTATATCATTTCCAGCCTATATTTATCTACACTTTGAGCTTAATAGTGGTATCCCTCGTCTGAGATCAAGCAATTGAGATCAGAACGCGAAGCGCTCAAAGTTGTAATAAATATTTGTCCGTCATTCAGTCTGCATAATAGTTTCCAGCCCTTTAAATCGCTCATTTCTGTAATATTTTACACTCATATTTTTTATGTAAATTTGTGAATATTGTACTAGTATTTTCACAACATTTCTAGTGTTTTTATGTGATTTCCAGCGAAGAATAGATCGCTGGTTTATGACAGGTTATGCACATTTTGAAGGAGATTTGATGCCCGAATAGGCCCAAGATCTCTTCAAACTTCCACCGCTTCAAAGGGGTTCAAACCCTCAACCCTCTCTTTCATATTTTTTCCAGTTTATTGTAAACCCCAAAGAGAGTCTCTTGGGGTATTCTGTAAAGTTTTGTAATCATTTGTAATTTATAAGTAAGTAGATTAAGAAGAGGTAGATAACTAGTTCTATTTCCAGCTACCCACCTATCTTTGTGACAGACTATCATCTCTGTCACAAAGATTGTTGTGAGGTGAGTTTATTGTAGTTAGTTGTGTATTTCTTTCAAGTTTATGCAACTTAAATTTTCTGTTTAAAAGTAATCATACAACCTATCAAACCTGTGTATCCTCTATCCGCTTGTCATCTCCCTTTAGGGACTTCAAGCCGGATATGAAAAGCAGGGGAAGTGGGGGCTTAGATAATTAGAATAACTTTCCTTTTCTTGTACTACAATCTACAATCAAATATTTTATTTCCCAAGTCATTTGTTAATCGCTTTAAAATAAACACTGCATCTTAACCATCAAGATTAAAAATTTACTCTTAAAACTTACCAACAACAACTTCCCACATCCTGCTCCTCTACTCGGTTATCACCCTCCGGGGTACTCCGAGATACGACCAGGGGAAAGGGAAGTCTTAGTTTAATAGGCATCCATCTAGCCCTTTTTCTGTCAACTAAAAACAGTGACCTCGGGAAGCTAGAAGGGGTAGCAGACCGCGGGCGGTCTCTAGGCGCTTCGACGTCCTCCTTGTTGAGCACCGGGGCATTGGGGATTGACCTGTGAGCTACGGGTGGGCTTTGCTCCCTCTTTGTTGAGCGCAACAGCAGTCCTTCTTTGGCTAGAGAATTTCTAGATCGGGGTAGTCACACCACCCATTCTAAAACTTAAATCCAAGAAGAAAAACCTTAATAAAATCAACTAAAATAAACCAAGAGACAATTCAAAACCGGTTCTACAACATTCTACTATTTCAAGCACTCTCTCACTCCAACACAATACTACAATTTCTACTTCCAGCACTTTATTTCTCAGTACATTTATTTACTTTCGATTCTGCAAATGATCATGTGGTGAATGTTAACTGCTCGAAATCTTTCCATACTTTTAATTTACTGCTGGTTTAGTAATCTGTATTCGCTATTTCGTAAATTTGTTTCATTTGTCCATACATTTGTTTTATTTCATTACTGTTTATAATCATATTGCTTATTCATATATTTCTTTATTGAACACTGAGGCCATAGTTTGATCACAGATTAACCTTTCATTTTCCATAAAGACATAATATATCTTTAGACTCCGATTGTATTAGGCACTGGTCTTGTTTTATATAAGGTCTTAGCCTCTTTCCTTTTAAACGATCCCTTTAATTAATCAGTGATTAATTAATAAACCTGGAACTTAGTTTTCCCATAGGGACTACCCCCCTTGGCTCTGTTGGGATCTTGCCTAAACGGAGGAGTTGTGGACTGAGGTGACAGTGGTCCCCAGCTCTCACTTGCCCCCAAGGACACACATAGCAGGTTGTGACTTTCCTGCATCTTAAAGTGTGAATTAGGCGGCAACAGATTGTACCAGTCATTTGCCTACATCTTCACAGGCTTTGGTATGTAGCAACAACAGTTTGCATATGGCTCTATTCAGTGTCTCGATGTTCTACAACTGAAGAGAGTTGTTGCAGGCATGGTTGGCACTCAGGAAAAAGTTAAAACACTCACGATGCACTACTTTCTGATCTGTGATGAATGTTTTTTTCAACCCAACCCAGTGAATGTGCACATTCTGGTATTAGGTGACTGGGCAGCTGAACACCAGTTGTTTGAGAATCTGCTTCACACTCATTGGATGCACAACTGCTCCTAAAGGCGGCCTTGTAACAACCATTTGTCCATTGGACTTTTGTGACTTTGGCAGTGTGCTTTCCCCAACACACCCAGAGACCTTCTGCAGCTAATTTATGGGGTCGTGTTTTATGGTTTAGGCCATATTGCTTTCTATTGTTTGGGTGGTCAAAGTCATCTTGGTGCCTTGTATGTCATCGTATGTTTTGTAAAGGGAAGATCTGTCTAGTATATCAGTTTTTGCTTTCAAGATCTTGCATATGTATTTTGTTAGCGAAAGACTTTGTATTTTGTTTTGCTGATTAGGAGATATGACCATCAACTTCAAGTTTTGGCATTGAGCCCCTGAGCTACTTGGTGGAATGCCCTTAGCTTCCCCTTTTTGTAAATGCTCCTATATATGTATTTGATTTCACTGGTTTCAATAACAAATATTTCAAGTATATGCCAGAAAAATGAAAATTGCCATGTTAGAATTGTTGACAATGAATTTGCCATAGGCATATTCAGTGCGAAATTTGGCCTTCATAAACGACCGAGCCATGCATCATATTCATAAGTTCAACACCTGCAAAACAGTTGTCAATCTGGCAAGGTTCTGGACTATTTTTAAGATGGCTGCAGTCCTGAATGGCACTTGGATGTTTCAAATGGCCACCTATCTCAAAGAGAGATATTGAAGAGCAATGAAAAGGTCAAAAAGTAATCAGAAGGTACAATCGATGCTAAGAACAGTGAGGCAGTTGTGCATGAGACCTTGCCAGACAAGGAGAAGAAAAGGCATGTGCATGAAGAAGCAAAAGACTAGGGTAAAAGGGGACAACCAGGAGCAAAATCCCACTGGTGAGGACAACCCCCCCACCCCCCGACCCAGGAGGAAACAAGGGTGAACTTTGCACTTCATCATATGCTAGAGCAGCCAGAAAGCAAGTTAGCTCTCCACCACTTAAAAAAGAGACAAGAAATTTAAGGAAATTCAGGAAAGAGAAGTGGAGAGAAAAAAGAAATGGATCTCAATCCTCGCTTTCCAAATAAGGCTACATCCTAGGCATTCTAGACAAGGTTTAGGTATGTACTTTCAATGTATTTTTCTCCATAAGTAGTTCATGAAACAATTCATAGGACTCAAAGTAGCCAGTGTAAGGAGTTAGGAAAGAAAGCACTCTCCTCTAAACACAATCTCCATATGATTTGGAATCAGAAGGATAAGTGCATTAGAGAAACGATTAAAAAATATTTGAAACATGTGTGTATGTGTCAATTGGGTCTAACCCAAGTTATTGTGGGATGGAGAGTTATCCTCCCCACCCAGGTTCTATTCCCATAAGTGACATGATGAGCTCATAATTAGTATATTGTTTTATTGGCTTCGAGCCTTGTCGTTGATTTGGCCTTTTGCCCTAATGTATCTAGGGTTTACCCTGGATACCATCCTCAAAATGAGGGGAAGTTCCAAGTAGGTCTGCCCCGAGAAATTTACCTGGAATAATATATATATATACTCGAAGGAAAACTTCACAAGACTCCCGCCCACTTCCTCTGAACATTCAGATGGAGGACAGTGTCAACCACCAACGTCAAGAGTGGCTAGTAACCACAAGGGACTTAACATGAGTGGAACATCTGACCTCCCCATCAGCATCATATATATATATATATATATATATATATTCTAAGGAAAACTTTAGNTAGTTCCCCAAAATATTCGGATGGAGGACGATGTCAACCACCAGCTGCAAGAGTGGCTACTAACTGCAAGGGACTTAACCGGATTGGAACATGTGACCTCCCCATTAGCAACATGCCTTTGGGGGATGGTTCAACCAATTGAGCTAACCTTTGTAGCTATATATATATAGTCTTTTGTTTTTTTTGAAACATTAACATAATTCACTTGAAACATTTATTGAGTATCCAAACTAAAAGCGCCTTTCCCCCCTCTTCATACAAAAAATCACTCTCTACCACCACAAATTAGTTAAGCATGCGTTCTCAATTAATTAAAGAGAATCACAAAACAAAGCAATTACATGATTGGCATATAATTAATAGCTAAGAGGACAATCAAACATTCTACCACGACTAGTTGACCCAATGTTTCATATGTGATACGGTCTAGACATTGCATCACTAGTTCTTGCTTACATACTTCAAACTTGGTTGTTATGAAAGGAATCACTTTAGTTCCTATTCCAACTTCCACTTAAGCCTTGTCCTACATACATTTAGGAGAATAACATAGAGGTTGCCTACCATCCCTCCATTTTATTCACCATGTAACTAGATGCCACAACACTTACCACCTCACACCTAACTATATTGTTATTTGTCTTCACCATGTATTTGGATGGCACCTAAACTTTCCACAATACACACAACTATATTCATTTGCTTTGTCTCCTAAAGGATGTCCCAACCTCAAGGCCTTAAGTTTAATATTACCTTTTTTATCTCTATTTGATGGAACCTTTCAAGTTTCACAATGAGACCTAATTTTAGACTAGCATATAGAAGGGTGTGAGACTCTGGTCTCTAAGTCTATATTTCTTCATATGTAACACCCCTTTGATAAGCATATTTATTTGTATTTATTTAATGCTTATTTTAATATTCCAAAAAAGATATTTAAGGGAGATAGTCACAACTATATCATTTTATCATTATATGTATTTTTCGATAGGGCTTTTGTACTACGAACAAGCATGCTGTAAAGATTTTGAAAGAATGTGTATGTGTGGGTAGCATTAGTGATTGATTTTAATTAAGATTGAACTCCTTGACTTTTAATTTTTGGTTGAAAGCCTTCCCCTTTGGTTGACTACTTGCTCGGATATTGTTCCCAAACCTAACATGACAACAATAATACAAAGACAAAAACATAGAAAATAAAAACACTAGAATAAACAAAGTGCCAAGGCGTATTTCATATTTTTATCAAATACCTAGGTGGTAAAAAGTTAAAAAACAAAGGGGGAGTAACAAACAACAACTCTATGTTGTAGAACCTAGTTACCTGTGAGACGATTGTGAATGTGGTTCTCTTAAGTGAGTGAAAACAAATATAAAAAGGGCTATTAAACTAAACCATTAGCATGTGCATTCCTAAAGGGAATTAATAAGAGATAAACCTTATCTAATAAGAAGCTAGTTAGGAAGAAAAGAGACACATAAGAGAATTAGAGACAAAACAATAACGAAAAGAACAACAAAAAAAATGAACAAGTAGCATTGAGCATTCTGCCATTGCTTTAGTAGAGCGCACACAAAAATCACACACCTTTTGAGAAGGAGAAAGAGGACATAGAAGAAAAACAAAACCTAAATAGCTCTTCTAGCTGATTTTTCACAATTGGGAAGAGAATTGCACACCTACGTAGAGTACTATGAGAA
This sequence comes from Pseudotsuga menziesii, assembly GCA_001517045.1. Classification (NCBI taxonomy): domain Eukaryota; kingdom Viridiplantae; phylum Streptophyta; class Pinopsida; order Pinales; family Pinaceae; genus Pseudotsuga; species Pseudotsuga menziesii. Next base: position 69,288 of record LPNX010585354.1, read on the forward strand.
GAAAACTGGTGTAGCAGCAAGCTTTAGTGAAATTTTGATGTGCACAGCAGATACGAGCATGGGTACAGATCATAACTATTGAAATTGACTCCTTGGAAGAATCTACCACCAATTGTCAAGCTTGGGTGAGAAGATTTCAATCAGTGTTTGCTAACTTTTCTTTAATTCCCCTTCTTGTATAAGGTGAAATTGCAGTTGATAATAGCTCTTGATAAGTTTGAAGGAAGGCCTTTATTGCTGTGATTTTCTTTTGGAGAATTTTTGGATTGAAGAGGGTTTTGATTCTCTTGGGTTCAAAATTTGGAATAAAATCACTTGAAGTTGATTTTGAATCTTTGTAAAATTGCCCTCTTTCAGTGACCGCTTTTTTCAAAGTTTTCCTTGGATGTTGCAGTCTTGGCATGCCGATGAAGGTTTTATGAGTGTGTTTGAGAAAGAACTTGGTGTTAGAATGTGTTGATGTAATGATTGTCTAGTGGCCACAATTGTCATTGTTTAGCCTATCATTAAGATGGTTGTGAGAACATTGTTCTAAGGCATTTGCACACATAATGGAGCCCAAGTGCCCATGCCTCTAGTCAACATTAAGGGGGAATATTATAATGTGTTTTAATGTTGTCTAGTGGCTTGATGTAGTCTTGTACTAGTGTCATAATAATGATAATATAGCATATTTGGGAGGCACTTATACATGTAATTAAGCCTCACTTGACTTTTGTAACATTGCACATGGAGATAGTATTTAGAGTTATTTGGTGGAACTATCTCTCATGTAATGGTGACCTATACTCCTAAGTCATTCTTATCCACCACTTCTACCTTATCTCTTGATGAAATCATTGCTTATCTCATCATCCACCTTTATGGATTGGTCAATCTCCACCCTTCATTGTTCCCTATGATCAATGGTTCAAGTTTCTCCAAGTTACTATAAATTCAGGCCTCATTGGTCTTGAATCTTAAGGTGGATGGTGGCTTATGATCTTGATTGTTAGCTTGGGGGTCCTTAGGCTAAATCATCCATGTGCTTGAGAGATTGTACGGATCCAGTTTGAACTCCATACTTGAATTTTATCATCTCATTGTACAGCCAGACTCGCTGAAGAATAGAAGGCCAAGTTTTGTATATATTTCCCCATCTTGAAGTTTTGCCACATAAATACTCTTGTTCTCTCTCCTAAGTGTTATTTGGTTTGCTTATGTCATTTAAATTTTGATGTTTCCATAGGAGTTAAAATAGGATAGATCTTGGTGTTATGTTATGATTATGCAGATTTGCATGATCTTACACTTGGAAGTTTCGGAGCTTTTTGGACAAGTTGGGATTTTGTGAGCCAAGGTGAAGTATTTTGATTTCATAAACTTATTTTGAAACGCTTTGGTTTGAAGTATCCTCATTTAACCTTTTTATTGCTCTTTCATGTTTCTATACTAGTACCCTTGATTTTGTGAGCCAATCAAATGAGTGAATCAAAGGATTAGTAGAAGTTGCAACCTATTGTAAATTTTAATTATATTTGTGACTTCATTTATCAAAGGTTATAGCCTTGCATATATATTTTAATTTTAAGCAATTCTTGGGTGAGGTCCAAGTAAATTTTTAGGGCCCATACGAGTGTGGTCTAGTGACAAGCAACGAGGTGATCAAGTGGTATTAACATGGAGACCCTAGTTCAAAACCTCCTAAGTGGATGCAGATAGGCCATGAGCAAGTCCTAGGTGACTTTGACAACATAACACGACAGCTTAGCCAAAGAGATTCTATAAGATGTATTTCTCAAACAAACAAAAAAATTGTCATGGCTATAGTTCCTAAATATATGAATTGAATGCTAAAGTTACAGCATCACAAGTCATTTTCCAAGCCAATCTTGAGCGTCAAGATTGGGCCTCATGTGTTGATGTAGGGAGCCTAAGTTGGACTTAGGGAACTTGGAGTAAATTCTTGGGTTAGACTCAAGAATGACTAAGCCTTATGTGTAAAGGTTAATCCTCATGTGTCGAGTTGAATGCTTTGATATGTCAAAGTGATGATGTTGTACAGTCTTCTTGGACAAGGCTAAGGACTTGTGTGTCAAGTCGGATCCTTCTATGTTGAGGTGGACCTCATGTGTAGAGTTGATGCTTTGCATGTTGAAGCATTAGTGTTGTGTGATGTATTACTAACCATGGTCACTCGAGATGGATGAGCTATTAAGTCTCCTCTAGAGACTGGCCATCTATAGACTGAATTACTTTAGCATATGACTACTTGGAATGACAGTAATAGTATGATCACATCATTGGACAAATATCCCTAGCATAATTTGATATGATAGATAAATTAAAGTTAGCATATATGGACCATGCAGAAAAAATAAGAGATAAAGTTAAATTGCAAAGAGAACAAAGAGAATTCGAATTGCTCATGAAAATGACTTCAGTAGATTAAGGAGAACTCAATTAGTTAAACTCAAGTGAGATTAACAATGAGTATTTAAGCTAATTAAGGAGAACTCAATTTGATTACTTCAGTAAATCAATCAACATGATTTCAGTTAAGAGAATTACATTGAAGTGTTAATAAAGAAGATTCAATTAACTGAAAGTCTTTTGCATGACAACACTTAAGTTACGACACTTGAGCTACAACACTTGCATGACGACACGTTAACATCCTAACTAAGTGGTCTAGCTCCCAGTTGTATAGCAAGTTCATCCTAAAGTCAATAGAGCATGGATTTTATATCAAAGATGAAAGGCATTGCGCATTGTGTTGTGCACGGATTGATGAGTTAGAGGTACATAGTCATTACCCCATGCAGTCATTTGCTATATTCTGCATGAGCCATCTTTCACCCATGCAATGATGCGCTACCTCTTGCATGAGACCTAATTTGCAAGTTAAATAGTGTGCAGGGCACACAGTTGCAATCACCCAATCCTTCTCTCTTCTCTATTGCTTAGTGATAACACTTGGGGTGTTTGAATTCTCTCTTATCTTGCAACTAGGGTGCCGAAAGCAATCTGCAATTGTAAAAGACATTCTCTGCTATCTATCATTATTATGCTGAGGAGATTTGTTGGGGGTTTTCATCCTCATTGTTTTGAGGGTTTTCCCCAGGGTACATTCTATGTTATGTGTGAATGCTTATGTGTATGATTGTTCAATTTGAATTAAAGTACTCAGTAATTCCGCATTTAAGATTAAATATCAAAGCTAAATTAAAATTCAACATTGAATACTACTATAAATACAACCACTTAAAATTTGGGGCCTTGGGTGGAATCCAAGATACCCTTGTGGAATCATAATCCCTAATTCATTCAATGGGTTGCGGCCCTTTGAATGCATGTGGCAACATATGCATTGATTGAAAGATGATATTAAATCAAGCTACTACAAGAGAAGTGAGAAAGAGGATTGATTGGATTGTGGATTCCATGGATGTCATGGCCACTTTGGTCTATAAATTGCCTTTTAAATTGTCTCTTGCCTTCATATGTTATAACATCATAATGAGTTTCAGGTTTAATCTTATGCTTTGTATTTGATGGAATTTGATTTGAGTTATAATGGCATATTGATAAACTTTGGTTGTCCATTGAATTTGTGAGAATAGCATTTGGCTTGTAACAATTGGATTGCGTTAGACATTCTAGAACATGGTAAACAGACTCTGCACTAAAAGAATTCCCAAAAATAACTAGATACCTGAAAATTGAAAGCAACTCAAAACTGCAACTCTGGCAATGCCAAATCTATAAACACACACTGCAAAAAATATATAACAGAAACTCATTGGATGGACTGTCAAAACTTGTTACTGCTCTCTCATTAATAGTGAGCTGAAATTTGATAAGAGGAAAAAAAAGTCCAATGTTCCCCCAAGGTTCTGGGACGGCGGGACGCGGGTTCAAGGGAGACGCACATTCGGAACGTGTGGAGACCACCCCCATCCACCACTCTCAACTAATTAATATATTGTTCTTCCTCAATCATGCCATTAAGGAAGTTTGTCAAAACATCTATCTTATATAACTGTCCACCAAAAATAGATGCTAAAGACATAATGGTCATGATAGAAGTCTAAACTCCTTCAAACCTATGGATGCAACAGTTGAAGTGGCAAGTGTTGTCTCCTCAATCATCGTTGTGAACTCCTAAGACTTGGAAGACCATGCATCCTCATCAACCTTCACAACCTAGCTTGCTATTATCTTTCTCTAAGATGGAACATAGATCTTGTAAGCCTTAGAGGACTAACTATAGCCATCTAGAATACCCTTCAAGCCAAAGGGTTTAAGCTTTGTCATCTTCTCCTCAAGAACATGAATGTAAACCTGACTCCCAAACACCCTAAAATGAGAAATATTTGGTTTCTCCCCTATGAAGAATTCCTCTGGAGTCTTATCCTTCAACACCTTCTGAGGACATATGTTTAGTATGTAGATAGCAATACAACATGCGTTTTTCCAAAGGAACATGGGTAGATCCAAGTCATGAACCATAGACTTAGCAATCTCTATTGACATGTTCTCTCTCAGCAACCCCATTCTATTATGGGTTGTAAGGTGTTGCCAACTCCAACTTGATCCATGCTTTGCTGCAAAAATAGTCAAAGTCATTAGAGGTATACTCTCCTCCATTGTTTGATCTAAATGCGCTGACCTTCCTACCTGTCTGGTTCTCACTAAGAGAATTACCTCTTGGAACATGTTAAATACCTCATCCTTGGTCTTTTTAAAATATATTCATGTCTTTCTAGAAGAATCATCAACCAGAGTAACATAAAAAAGATTACTTGTCAACAAAGTTGATGACGTGGGTCCACAAATATCTTTAAATGAATCAGATCAAAAATCCCTTGATTTGAGCTCAATGCTTGGGAAAGTAGACTTGGCATGCTTGTCAAGTGCACATCACTTCCACACTCCTTTCTTCTCCCATCTTGAAGTAGGGTAATCTCACCACCATGTACTCAAAAGAGGTAAGGAACCATAATTTAGGTGACTAAATCCTATGTGCCAAAGCTCACAAAAATTATCATAGCTAGTCAACAAGGCTCTTTGCTTCATTGGAGTTGCTAGCAATCTGTAAAGGCATCACTCCTAGACTCCTCTAGCCAAAACCAAACCAAGCTTAGGGCTCTAACTTCTGACAATCACTTCCTAATCATCAAACTCAGCCCTCTAGTTCATATTAGACAAAAAAACAAAAGGATATTTTTAGTCATATGAGGAGCACACAATTCCTCATGTAGATCCAAAACTTCTTCCACTAACATGTAGAATGAGATAGACCATAACCCAGTCATTGGGTACTTGCCATTGACACCAAACTCGACCTACATGTGAGTATCTCATTCCTCTAACTTGAAGAAGGTTAATATATTCGGAGTCGTGTGTCAAGGCTCCATTATTAATATACCACCCAATGCCTAAAATTGTGTTGGTGGAAAGGCATGACACCATGACAAAGGTTGTATCAAGCCTAGTAGTCACAATACATCCACTCTTGAATCTTCCACACTTAATACAAACAATTTCTACTACTACTACTTACCCTTCCCTTCTTCTCAGGACATCAAGAAAGCATAACGGCCATGTTTGTTGCAGTTGAAGCACTTGATATGGCTCAAATCCTTCTTTTGTTGGTCAAAAGGCCCTAACCCTTCTTTCTTCTTTTGACCTTCTTGGATCCTTTCTTTCCTCCCTTCCTCACCTTTCTTGATGAGGGCTAGGTCTGGAACATCTTCATAACTAGTTGAGACTTGTCGTCTCGTCTCCTCTCCAATGAAAGCATCCCACGACTACTCGAAGTCAAGTAACTTCCCTCAACCACAGATAACTTGAACAAAGTTGTGGCACAATATACTCAAGCCACTTAGAGAAATGAAAATCCGAACTATCTCATTATCCCCAACTGTGTCCCCAACTAGCAATCTAACCTCTCACTGTTGCTATCTCCATTACATAGCTTGCTATTGTATTTGTTTTGCTCATGCAAATAATGGTGAGCTTGTTCTTTAAGAGCATCTTCCTAGATACATTCACACTCTAGTATAGGGTTCCCAAGGCATCATATATCTCCTTAGCAGTCTTTTTCCAACAATATGAGGGATCATGTTGTCCTTCACCAAATCCAACAAAATTCGCTATTGTATTCACTGCCTTCTTGTTGTGCTCTGCTAAATCTTTCGGATCTATACCTGGTATAACCACCTTCTCCACAAAGTACCATAAATTTTCCATTCTCAGGATGTTCAGCAATCTAAACTTCAACAACAGAAAGTTGGAGGCCCCCTCCAACAAGTGACTCTCTCGAGTCTCACATTGTGGGAGTTACCATTGCTGCAACTGTTTTGAACAACCTACAATCTACAATCATTGGATCAACTAGGGCTTCTTCTCCCACAGCCCTTCTCAAGTCCATGTGTCAATCCTAGCATAATTCTGCTTCAAGCATTGAAGCTTAGACATACTGCCCATTGAAACCTTCCGACAGCGCTCTAACCAAGACAACTTGTCTCTCATACACAAATTCAGGAAGATTCGGAAACTGTGTTCTGATACCATGCTAGATTTTTTAGACCATGGTAAGCAAACTCTGCAATAAAAGAATTCCTAAAAAACTAGATAGCTGAAAACTGAAAGTCGCTCAAAACTGCAACTCTAATGATGCTAGAATCTATAAACATAAACTATGGAAAATATATGACAAAAGCTCAATAGGTGACTGTCAAAACCAGTTACTGCTTTCTCATTAATTCTAAACTGAAATCTGCTACAGGAAAAAAGCAATGAACTAATTCACTGCTCGCTGCTAAACTGAATGAATAAAACACATGTCCTGGACTTCTTATATAACAAAAGGTTAAGTTGCCAAAAAACTTGGGTATGAGTACAGGTATAGAGACGGGTACACGTACAGGGACACCACTTTTTAAAACAGGGTACTTGCGTACATTGAGGGTACTGCACACACACACACATAATAAAAATAAAACATGTTACAGCCACATGCATATTTCAGATTTCTTCATAAATTATGAACCATGATTCATAATTCAATGAATCATTGAACGATGAACATTCACATTGAAAATTTGAAACATAAAATTACGTAAGTCATAGTAGATATCAAGTGAAAGTCTAGAAGTTATATAATTAAAAATATTATATGTCCATGACTCCATGAGTCCATTGCCATACTACATTCAAAATTTGCCCAATGGCATTTCCAGACATGAAATAGAAAGTTCAAAACAGTAAACAATGAACAAGATAGTTGATTTGGCTTCCTTGAGGCATGTCATCAGCATCCTCAGGATCAATGTCATCAACATCACTAAGATCCTCTATCAGTAAGCTCTCTAGATAGGCATCACTCTCAAGTTGAGGCTCCTGCTCATCAATAGTAACTGGAGGTAGCGTTTTAACTCTTTTTTATTAAATTATTTCATTGAACAGGGGGTTTTTCTCCCTCAACACTGGCAGATTTGATTTTGTTGAGTCGGTTGTACCCCCAGAGTACCGAAACACAGGGTACGTCATACCATTTAGCATGTAAGTACCTCTTTTTAATAACGTCATCTCAAGTATGTGGAGCCAATACGAGGTATGACAGGGTACGTACCTTACAAGTACCCAAGTACCCGATATAGGTCCCAGTACATGCACGTGTACCCTACCCCTAGGTACAGGTACCCATGCTACACAAACAAAAGGTCTATTTACGGTTACAAAAGTAGACCTGACTCCTAGTTCTAACTTTTCCAGTCTTGGGATCTGCACCCGTATCTCTGCATGATGAACAGACTTTAATTAGTATGCTCCAAGGAAGAGATAAGATCCGCTTGGCAGTTGCACCATATCACTAGCCTGCACGCACTCTCCTTAACTAGACTTGGACCGAGTCATAATTATCAAACTGGTTAAATGAAACAAACTAACACATGCAAACTGCATGCACCCTCTTTTACATAGCTTAGAATAGACATGCAAACTGCTAAGAATAGATTGTTGAAAACAGAATAGGAATCCACTCTATAAGATTGATCACTCCCTCATAGGTAATGTGCCATACTGCTGAATCTCGAAAGAGTGCGCCCTCAATGTCCTGTTCAAGCTGCTGCAATTAAAGCACCCAAGTCTGATTCACACATGCACCCATGACTGCCACACATGCACCCAGGCAATAGAAGACTGTCTTAGGTACAATTTTTTAATATATTGTGTAGTTAAATCTGGTTTGGACATCTCCTTGCTCTTGAGATACAAGCTTTGAAGTACAGTTAGCAGGCTGGAGGGAGAGGACCTCAACATGGAGATGAATCTTGAGAAAAGACTCCACACTTTGGCAGAAAATCCTTTGTTACACTTCTAATCACTAAACAAGTAGGGTGAATTATCCAAAGGAGTTCTGAAGTATCATGTCCCCTACCAGATGACCTCCATGAGACGACTTACTAGCCTAGCCAGTTCCCGTAGGCTATAGTCGTTAAGGTAGGGAATTAATTAATGTCACCTAAGCCAAAAATACATTATAAAGTGACATTAATAATTAATTTAATAAATTGACCTTATAAAAATCACTTAAATAATAAAGTGAGAAGAAAAGGTAAAGTTGGGCCCAAAAGGGTGTCAAGATGAAATTAAATGATGAAAATAGGTCATGTTCTCACTAAAGTCGTTTTAAAATATTAAAAAGTGAGAAAGTGTCAAGGGAAGTCAAAAAGTCACAAAGAGGGGAAAAGTGAAATTATAAAAAGGACATGAGAGCTCATTCTCTCCATTCTTGTCATTTGCATTTTAGAAATTTGTGAGCTCTTGAGCTTAGCTTCTCTTGGACGAAACCCTAGGAGGAGGTGAATAGTTTCAGTAGTGCAAAAAATCTACCCTAGCTATCAAATGAGGAAGAAACAATCAGATTACTCAACTGTGCTTCATCGCCGTGAATGAGATTTACATCTTAGCTTCAGATCTGAGTTTTAGTGTGGATTTTCAGTGGTTTATTGGCTATCTGTTGAGAGGGGGCACTTGTGGAGAGTGAGATTATTTTCAGCCTGTTAAATGCAAAAGGGATTCTCACCCGTCAAAAGGAGGGAGCACCCAGTATCAAGAAGAGAAAACGCAGAGGTTAAGGAAGGGACAGCCACAGAGTCAAATCATTCATTTTGCTGTTACAGGAATTCCTTTGGGTCGAAATACCATCTCAGCTGCTTCAGGAGTCTCACTGAGGCGATTTATATTCATACTCTTGCTACAGCAGGAATGCACCAGAATTTGGGAGGGCGCAACAGTGGATAAAAGGAAGGTTACTGAAGCTGATAATGTTGTTTGGGATGATTATGTTCTGATTTTATAAGGAGAGAAAGAGATCTCTGTATCAGCTGGGCGCTTGGTTTCATCTCCAACAGCTGCAGTCACTTCCAGGTAGCCAAATCATGGGGTCTATCTCACTGTCTATCTTGGCAAAGGGGCACCTGTATGTAGTCACAAATATCAGGTCAGAAATTTAGTTAATATCAGACCCTATCTTTCTTGCATTTCACTGATGTTTATTTTAAGTGTGTTTTACAGTGTGTACCCTTATGTTTATGCCATTGGTATGGGATATACTTGGTGTTGATGTTTAAATTTATATTAAAGTGTACCACTAAGGTCTGAAACTACTTTGCCATATTTACATTGAGACAAACACAACAATGAGCAATCAGACTTGTGAACAGTAAGCTACAGCAGTGTTTTAACAAAGTGTTTGTCAAAAACTATGACTCAAGCTACACTCCCATAAGCATAAGAACCCAACTTTTGTATGAAGGAAATTTACAGCAGTCAGATAGCAGTGTTAAAAGAAGTTTGTTAAAAAATGCAAGTGAAACCATACCCATAGTCAAACTAGAATATCAGTCAAAATTGCCTTGAAACATTACAGTAGTATCAAAGCCTTGATTCAGCCTGCCTGTGTGTGCATGTCATTTTATGAATCCAAAGAATAGTGAACCAGTCACTTATAGGAGAAGGCAGAGGGGAGAGTCTACTATAGTTTTTTTATCAAAGTCCAAGGAAGGGCAAGTTGAGTCTGAGGAAGAGGAGAGGTTGAAAGAAGAAGAGCAGCTAGAGACTAAGGGAGAAGAAGAGATTGGTGAGAGAAACAATCAGCTTCGGGGCAACGAGCATGGGTTGTTTGGGGGCAGTAGGAGTGACCCAAACAGGGAGGCACCACTTAATGATAGTACCATGTTCAACAGCAATTGGTTGACCTCATGACTCAGCTTCTCATGAACAACAGGGGGAATCACAATGATCGGGACATTAATGACCAAAGGGTACAAATGGACGAGATTGGAACCATGCTGAGGGAAGCAACAGGGGTACAAATGGAAGAAATGGGAAACATGCCGAGGGAAGCAACACCAATATTCCCATTCAACCAAACACACGAGCATCCAGTGCAGTGATACCCACACCCCTCTTCTTTCCCCAGTTCACGGATGAGCAGCCAGTGCCAGGTGACAGTTTTTACTTGGCAGGGTACCAGGACTTGGGTGATGAGTTTCATGTCGCAACGTCTTTTTACAGAAACCGACCCAAGACTTCAACAGGGGACCGCCAAACTTTGATCTTTAGTGGAAGGTTGGGAAGCTAACAATTCCTTCCTTCGATGGATCCAATAAAAGCACCGTGAGGGCATGGGTTCAAAAGTTGGATACTTACTTCCAACTCAACCCCATGACAGAGGCGGAGGCCATCAAATATGCCACCTTGCATCTGGAGGGAGAGGCCCATGAGTGGTGGTATCATGGCCTAGTTACATTGCGCCATGCTAGCATTACATCCTATATGGATTTCACCTAGAGGTTGATGGACAGGTTCAACATGAAGGATCCAAAACTACATTTCAAAGAGTTGGCACATATCAAGCCAACCAACACTACATATGCATGTATTACCAGTGTTCCACCAAGTTTCTGGGATGTGGGAGCGTGGGAGCAGGGAAACGCACATTGGGGACATGTAGAGACACCCCAAAATTTTGGGGTATTTTGAGGGACGTGGGGGGCCCGGGGGGCGTCAGGGTCCCTAACATAGGGGGGTCGGTCTCTAAAATTATAAAAAAATAGAAAAATAATAAAAATATGATCCCCAACATATAAACATATCAATTCCTCATCTCATCACCATTTGCATACTAGCATACTTATGTTCCCGAAGAGTTTAGTGCAATGTAAATGTAATCGTTATAGCCAAGCATATCATATCGATGTTCGTTTCTTTTTATTTGTTTCTATTTCGATTTATAATGACCATTTAGTGTAAAAGCCTAAAATTTAAGATGAACCATTTTATTTTAGGTAAGAAAAATTTAAAAATCGAGGGGGGTGGGGGCCTATGAGAGCCCCCCATTTTCAGGAGGGCGTGTGTGGGAGCCCCCCAATCCAGGAAACTCCTACACCTGTGTTTCCTCAAGTTTCGCCGAAAGGGGGGTGCTAGGAAACGTTTCTCATGGAGCCTCCCAACCCCCGGGGCGTGGGAAGCGGGGGAGCCCCCAACCCTGGGAAGTGCATCCCCATGGAACACGGTGTATTACCAGTATTCCACGGGGATGCATCCCCCAAGGTGGGGAACGTGCCCCCTCGCTTCCCCACGCTTTAGAGGCAAGGAAGCTCCTAGGGAAACGTTTCCTCGCGTCCCCCTTTTGGGGAAAACTTGGAAAAACGCATTTTCCCAAGTTTCCCCAGATGTGGAACGCATTTCCTCCCCCCGGAAGGGCTTCTAAGCGTCCTCCCACGCGTTTCCCCCATGGGGCCCCCCTGGGGGGACGCCCATAAGCCCCTCCAATTTTCATCTTTTACAATAAAAATAGATGTACATTCTATAATGATGAATTTAGTTTTTAGTATTACTTTTTAAATAGTAATAGTTATTGTTGGGATTTATCATTTTTATATTTTAAATTAATTTTTATGATTCCAACACCCATCCGTTTCCCCAAAATTTCCCTAAAATTTGGGGTGGCTTCCACACGTCCCCCCTGTGCGTTTCCCCGCGCTCCTACACTCCCCCATCTCAGAAACTCTGTGTAACATTGTATATTACAGAGTTCCAGAGATTGACATTTATGGTGACAGATGTCTCAAATACCCGGCCTTATTATGCTATTCACAAAAGGGTTGTCTGAACCACTACATGGTTGGGTCAAGGCCTTCAAGCCCATGACCCTACAAGATGTTATTACTTGAGTGCAGGACATGGAGGGTGTCGCCCCAAAGAGCAAATTTCCATCCAAACCTTTCATTCCCTAGAAAGGCAAGGACAAGAAGCTCTTCCAGAAGGGAGGAACTGGGAAGAACAAGATGGACGAAGAGACCTAGAACAAGCTGAGAAGGAAGAAGTTATGCTTTAGTTGCAAAGAACCTTAGGAATCAAGGCACAGATGCATGGGAAAAGGAAAGGTTCATCTCATAAAGGTATATTTAGACAAAGATGGGGAGGATGATGAGGTGGAGGAGCAGGTGCAAAAGGATGGGCAAGACAATGGGATAGAGGAGTAGTTGTAGGTACAATAGCCATGGGTCCAGTCACCACAGGTACAACTGCAAGGCGGGACGATTGCTACTCTATCAGCCACCCCTAGGTTCAACACCTTCAAGGTCAGAAGGGTTATACAGAGGTAGCAAATCGTGATCTTGATAGATGGTGGGGCAACCCACAACTTCATAAGATTCATCTTTAGTAGCCAGGAGAGGCCTCCTTGCAGAGCAGTTCAAGGGATTTGGTGTAGAGGTAGTCGATGGTCCAGTGATGCCTTGTCTATTGAGGCTTCCGCGGTTGACAGTGACGATGGGAAACCACAGCCTGACGGACCACTTCTATGTGGTCAACTTAGCAGAGACCAACATAGTCTTGGGCGTTCACTGGCTCAACACTTTGGGACCCATAATGACAAATTACCAAACCTTGGAGATGGGGTTCAATGCTCCTGATGGGGCATAGGTAATTCTGCAAGGCATGTCCAATGAGGCAAATGGAGGTATATTCAGACGTGGTGATGTAGCTTATGCAGCAGAGTGCCTGATCACAACATAGAAGACTTCTCATGACAGCCAACAGTACCATGTTGACTTACAGGCTTTATTAGGGAAGCATGACAAGGTGTTTGGAGAGATTTCCCCAAGGAGACCACTAGACAAGGGCTTCGAGCACACCATAGAATTGGAGGAGGCAACTAAGCTAGTGATCACCACCCCTATAGACATTCGAAGAAATTCAAGGATGATATCGAAAAGGTTATCAAGCAGTTGCTTTCCATGGGACACATCAGGCTCAACTCCAGTCCATTTGCGTCTTCGATTGTATTAGTCAAAAAGAAGATGGGACGATGGGGATGTGCATCAACTACAAAGCATTGAACAAGAAGAGCATTAAAAACAAGTATATCATTCCTCACATTGATGAGTTATTGGATGAGTTGCACGAGGCCGTATACTTTTCAAAGATCGATCTCAGATCAAGCTACCATCATATCAGGGTCCGTGAACAAGTTGTCTGATGTGCATAAAACTACCTTTAGGTACCACTACGGGCATTATGAGTTTTTGGTTATGCCATTTGGACTGACCAATGCCCCAGCCACTTTTCAATCATGCATGAATCACATTTCCAGGAAGCAGTTGAGGAATTTTTTTGCAGGTGTTCTTCAATGATCTCCTCATAAACAGTCGAAAATGGGAAGACCACATGAGGCCCCTGGATGAGATTCTAAGCATTATGGCGGAGCAATCCTTGTATGCCAAGGCCTCCAAATGCAAATTAGCCTCACAAATATTTTATACTTGGGCCATGTGATTAGTGCACAAGGTGTGCAGGTGCATCAGGAGAAGATTCATACCATTTTGGATTGGCCCACACCAAGGTCCCTCACAGAGTTACAAGGATTCTTTGGGTTGTGCACATATTACAGGCAGTTTGTGAATGGGTTTTCAAAGTTAGGTGCACCCCTCCCGATTTGACAAAGAAGGGATCTTTCAGATGGACAAAAGACTCGCAGCGGGCATTTGACAGGCTCAAGGAGGTGATGTGCACTTGCCCAGTTTTGGCACTACTAGACTACAGCCAGCCTTTCGTGTTGGAATGTGATGCTTCGAGGATTGGCATTCGAGCAGTTTTGATGCAAAATAGACACCCAATTGCCTTTGAGAGTAGGAAGCTCAAGGAGCCGAAAAGGCTCTACTCTATTTATGACAAAGAGATGCTCACCATCATGCACGCATTGGCAAAGTTTAGACAATATTTGGTGGGCAGCAGGTTCGTGATTAGAACAGACCACAACAGTCTGAAATACTTTTTGGAGCAGAAGGACGAACAAAAGATAACAGAAGTGTGTCGGCAACAAGATTCTTCTTCCCCTTCACACATTCTATATCAAAGTCATACGCCTGCATCCAAGAAATCAGGCACTCCAAGAAACCAACCGCATGCTCTTTGATGGAGATTTCAGCTGATTGAAAATCCCACCTCCTAGTGGAATATTCCAAAAACAAATTCACTTGCGAAGTGATGGATGGCCTCATAGAGAATGAGAGGTACAAAATAGTTGATGATGTCATCTTCTACAAAGACAGGATTTACTTGGTCCCAGAATCCAAACTAAAGGAGAAGAATTTGAGGGCTACACACAATGCACCAACAACAGGACACCAAGGGTACTTCTTCAAAACGTACCATCAAATCAGGGAGAGGTTCTCTTGGAAGGGCCTCAAGGATGATGTGCTGCGACACGTGAGGGAATGCATGGTCTGTCAGCAGAACAAACCTGAACAGACCCATCCAACAGAACTTCTGCAACCATTACCTATTCCAGAGCAGAAGTGGGAGAGTGTTTCTATGGACTTCATCACTAGGTTACCACAAGTTCACGGACGTGACTGCATCTATGTGGTGGTGGATCGATTAACAAAGTTCGCACACTTTTCACAATTTCCTCGAGTTATACAACAGCATAGATGGACGAGGTGTTTTTCAAAGAGGTATTTCATTTACATGGGCTACTAAAGAACATAGTCAACGACAAAAATAGTAGATTTCTCGGGGCTTTTTAGCAAGAGCTTTTCAGGTTGGTGGGTACTAAGCTAACTCCCAACACTAGTTATCACCCCAAGACAGATGGGCAAACAAAGATAGTGAATAAATGGGTTGAGGGGTACTTGCGGAACTATGTGTCGAGACAATAGAGGGCTTGGATCAAGTGGTTAAACCTAGGGGAACATTGCTACAATGCCACCTATCACATGTCCATCGGTATGTCACCATTCTGAGCATTGTATGGTTATGATGCCCCATCATTTGTCGGTGTGACTTTTGGGGATAGCAAGGCACCCAAGGCTAAAGATTGGATACATGAGAGCCAGGACATCATTAGAGCTCTCAAGAAACAAGTAGCTCAGAACCAACAGAAGGTGTATGCAAACAAGCACCAAACAGAGCACAATTTTGAGGTGGGGGATTTGGTATGTCTGAGACTACAACCGTATCACCAATCCTCGATAAAGAAAAGCAGTGCAAAAAAACTAAAGCCTCGCTTCTATGAACCCTACAATGTTTCCAAGAGAGTTGGAGAGGTGACTTACGAGTTGGAGCTTCCGAAGGAGAGCAAGATTCACAATGTATTTCATGTGTCGTGCCTTAAGAATGCACTAGGACAGCAAATTATAGTGTCAACAGAACTAACCCCATTGGATGAGGAGGGACAATTGATTTTGGACCCAAAGGAGATATTGGATGTTCATGAGAGGAGATTGAGGAACAGGGTGATTCGCGAGGAGGATGCCACGTGGGAAGGCAAACAGATTATGAAGCACCCCAATATGCAATTGCTAGAGAGCAAGCAATCTCGGGAAGGGAGGACTGTCATGTCCCCTTCTGGATGACCTCCATGAGATGACTTACTAGCCTATCCAGTTCCCGTAGGCTATAGTCATTAACGTAGGGAATTAATTAAATATTTAATGTCGCATAGGCCAAAAGGTAAAGTTGGGACCAAAAGGGGGTCAAGATGAAATTAAATGATGAAAAAGGGTCATGTTCTCACTAAAGTCATTTTATAATATTAAAAAGTGAGAAAGAGTCAAGGGAAGTCAAAAAGTCACAAAGAGGGGAAAAGTGAAATTATAAAAAAAGACATAAAAGCTCGTTCTCTCCATTCTTGTTTTAGAAATTTGAGAGCTCTTGAGCTTAGCTACTCTTGGAGGAAACCCTAGGAGGAGGTGAATAGTTTCAGTATTGCAACAAATATACCTTAGCTATCGAATGAGGAGGAATCAATCAAATTACTCACTGTGCTTCATTGCCGTTAATGAGATTTACATCTTAGCTTCAGATCTGAGCTTTAGTGTGGATTTTCAGTGGTTTATTGGCTATCTGTTGAGAGAGCACAATTGTAGAGAGTGAAATTATTTTCAGCCTGTTAAATGCAAAAGGGATTCTCACCCATCTGAAGGAGGGCACACCCAGTATCAAGAAGAGAAGACGCAGAGGTTAAGGAAGGGAGAGTCAAATCATTCATTTTGCTGCTACAGTTATTTCTTTGGGACAAAATACCATCTCAGCTGCTTCAGGAGCCTCACTGAGGCAATTTATATTCATACTTTTGCTACAGCAGTGAATGCACCAGAATTTGGGAAGGCACAACAGTGGATAAAAGGGAGGTTGTTGAAGCTGATAATGTTGTTCGGGGTGATTATATTCTGATTTTATAAGGTAAGAGAGAAATCTCTGTATCAACTGGGCGCTTGGTTTCATCTCCAACACCTGCAGTCACTTCCAGGCAGCCAAATCGTGGGGTCTATCTACTGTGTATCTTAGCAAAGGGGTACCTGTATGTAGTCACAAATATCAGGTCAGAAATTTAGTTAATATCAGACCCTATCTTTCTTGCATTTCGTTGATGTTCATTTTAAGTGTGTTTTGCAGTGTGTACCCTTATGTTTATGAGAGCCATTGGTATGGGATATTCATATACTTGGTGTTGATATTTAAATTTATATTAAAGTGTACCACTACGGTCTGAAACTAATTTGTAATATTTACATTGAGACAAACACAACAATGAGCAATCAGACTTGTGAACAGTAAGCTGCAGCAGTGTTTTAACAAAGTGTTTGTCAAAAACTGTGACACAAGCTACACTGCCATAAGCATACGAACCCAACTTATACAAGAAGGAAATTTACAGCAGTCAAATAGCAGTGTTAAAAGAAGCTTGTTAAGGAATGCAAGTGAAACCATACCCACAGTCAAACTAGAATATCAGTCAAAATTGCCTGGGAGCATTACATGAGATTAGTGAAAAGTAAGTGGATGAATAGTAGATTTGAAGTAGAATATTCACTACAACATTATATATTTATGGAGCTGTCAAATATTTATAGACAAAGAATTCTGCTTTTGAATTCTATCAGAAAATAAAAGCATTGAAAGAAATCTGCCTTATAGTAGTTTCCTTCTGGTAAAGAAGTGGCATCATTTCTAATTATATTCATGAATTATTAATTATAGTGCCAAGTATGAATAGGTTAGTTTGATCTTGCACAGCAAAGTAATAAATAAAATCCAGCTCAATTCCCTCTTTTCATCTTGAACTTGCATTCAACAATTTTGTTAAATCACTATTTCCAGAAATCAGCATAGGAAGTCTTATGACATATTCTGTGGGCATATTTTTGAACTTATCATTTTGCTTCAGCATGAAGATTTATTTCAGACTATTGTGGCCCATTTCTGTTTTTTGGTGGGACTTCTATATAATTCCAGTGATGTGATGATCATGTATACATGCCATTTTCTACTGCTATACCATGTCAAATGATGTATTATTTGATGTTGAACTTCATAATGCTGCTGCTACATGATGTATTGGTTGTTTGATGAGTATAGCTAGTAGTACCAGTCATAAGTTGATGAGGGTGATGGGGTTTTGATTTACTTCCATACCATAAACCTAAATGACTCTTGGCTTTGCAAGGATTATTCCCCCTTCTTAGGTTCCACCTCTGGCCACTCACATTTCATCCACATCACTTCATAATATGGTTTGCATCCCAAGGGTTTGAAATTGATAGACCAACTCTTGCTCTTCCCCTCTGTAACTCTTTTACCATGTGTGCCTTGTAACTCTTTTACCATCTATGCCTCCATGTTTTCCTTGTGTCATGGGTTTGTTGTGTTGTAGTGAATCCTCAGTACAGTTCACTTTCGGATAGATCCCCGTGGCTAGCTGTCAATCATCGCGAAGAACTATGGTTGAGCAATGCCTTCTCCTAAGATCCAAAACAAATCCCTAGTAATAAAATGGTTAGTGGTTGGAATGATAGGTAATCCCTGTCGGGCCTATGGACGCTTGACTGGCTACAGGGCAAGGCCTATTTGCATTATGTGCTTTACTGAGGCAACTCCATCGGGGCTATGGACGCTTGCTAGCAGCAGAGCCAAAGCCATATCATCACTGGTATACCAAAAGGTGTAAAACCAGGGCCAGTACCTTTCAATCCACTAATCCAGTGCGAAAAGACAAGAAATAAGGGGAATTGTTATTGTTGGGATTAAATGGGAAAGGTACCTCAGAACACACTCCCGTGTTAAGACACTTCCCTCTTGTTTGTACTATTGATGAAACCCACAAAGGAACCCATTATCCTTCATTTTGAGTCAATCAACCTACTTAACCCCACCGCACTTGTTTATTCTTACATTGGCCTCTTAAAAGGAGGAGGAATCAAGATAAATCCCCCATACCACTAAAATCAAATGAACAAAATGCATAGATTATTGTGTAATTTAAATATTGTTGTGAGGTATTTACCTCTATCATATGATGGATTGTATCATGTTTTGGCCTCAAGGTTGTGAGTGCCTATTCTGTAAAGCTTTGTCATTCTGTACAACCATGTATTTTGTGAATAATGAGGCAAAATGCCTATATTAAAGAATCATTTCCTTATGTTTATTATGACCGTAATGATAATGGAATGACACTTCTAACCAAGGGAGAAGGTGCTATATGCATCAACTTAGGGACCTTAACCCTAAACCCTAAGAGTGTCCTTTGGAGAGAACAATAACTCCATCCGAGAAATTCAAGGGAAATAATGAGTTGAGATAACTGATGGACTTAAAAAATAAAGTTGGTATCTAAATCATTTGCTTATTCTTATGGCAATGTAGTTATGATATCTATGATTAAGTGTCACCATCTTGAAAAGGTATTATGTGGCAAATTGTGAAGTGCTAGTTCTAATTGAATAGAGATCTTGAACTTGACTTTTTAATCTACAAAAATTATTGTCTAGACCTTGAATTTAAAGATTGAACGCTTGACCTTGTGTTGATTGGTGTAATGCCAAACTCTATCATAGTAATTAATAGGAAGAGTTTATTTTTGTAAATGGTCTTGCATTGTTGAAATTCCGATTTACATATAGTTGCCATCAATGAAATATTAGACTAGTAGACCCTACTTTCGATATTAAGAATTAAGGTACATTACACAAACCATATATGGGAGCAAGAGAAGATAGAACAAGAAGGGTATAAAGAAGAAGTTTGACAAGGAGGAAAGAGTCCAAGTACAAGAGAAATAGGAAATAAAGGAAAGACTCTTGTCAATTTTGGAGCCCAACTACAACTGCACAATAAAAATTGAATTATCAAAACATCCCAAATGAAGCTAGTATTACAGAATGTAAAAGGATCGGATTCATGACCTAAAGATTGGAAATTTTTAATTCCCAACCCAGTTTCAAGTTTAGTTTCACTGCATCAAGTTTAATGCCCAAACCCCAACATGTAAAGTCACATTACATATATAAGATTTGACTTTTTCTTGAAACTCATGGAAATTATTCTACTTTGAAACAACTCAGAAATTTATGAAAGCCAAATTTTTCACACTCAGAAATTTATGATAGCCACACACACAAATTTAGATAGTGATTTTTGACCAGATTGGTCCAGGATAAAACCCCGAAGGGAAAACCTGTTCAGAGAGAGAAATTTAATTATTTCAGAGGCAAATTACAAATCAGAACAGCAACACTTATTTCCCTTTTCATCTTGAAAAACGTGCCAGAAGCTCACTGGCAAACTGTTGTACGAAGTCTATGGACTGCAAAGATTTCTGTGTTGTACGGTCTCACACGTGTGACTGTATTGCTGTTGTACGTCCCTCGAAGTTCGTGCCAGCTGCTACAGGAAATTTCTGCCTCGAAACTTGCGCTTGTACAGCCTGAATTTAATTTTGTACAGACCTCAAAAACTGTGCTGCATTTGATGACTGTATGGTACTGTACAGCCTGCATTTAATGGCTGTACGGTGCTCCTCAAAATCTGTGCCAGTTCTAGAAATCCATGGCCCCTCTTTCCAGAATTTATTACAAGCAATAAATGCTCATTCTCCTTGGAAATCGTGCCAAGTCTAAAGTCTGAAATTTTTGCAAGGGTTTCTCTCTCTCTTGGAAGAAACCAACTTCTCTCTCTTTCTCTCCTTTTCTCTCATCTCCAAATCTCATGGTAACAATGAATGAGTTTCCAATGTAACCACCTTCTTCAATATCAATGGCTATGATTAAAACATAACTATATGAGATCTAGGGCCCACAGTAATGCTCACTTTTCTCATTAAATGAAATTTACTCACATTTAAATAATAAATGAGACATTAAATACTTCCTCACCTTTTTAATTCTCATAAAGTCAAATTTTAATTTTTATAACTCAAACTCACCTTTATAAAGTGACCTTATAAAAATAAAGTACTTCACACTTTATAAGTACTAGGGACCACTTTGAAGTGTCCTTGTCCACCCCAAGGCATCACAAGGTGAACAAACACTTCTTGGTACTTTTTCAACAAAGATGATAGAAAGAAAGAAAGAAAATCATATTAATGCCCATTAATGACAAAAAATAGGTCAAAGGGACTCAAATATATGACAAATAAAAATATGGCCCTAATGGGGGTATTTATGAGGTTAAATGTATATGTTATAGTGGGTTGTCCTAATAGTTAAGTTGTAAGCACACATGTGCAATGTGTGAGAATATGTATATACAGAGGTCAATATAGTCATAGATGGACCTATGATTTGGATATGTGGATGTACTTGGGTTATTTGGGAGTTGTTTTCCTGATGTATAAAGGGTTATTGTGTAACTGATCATTATCTTTGACACTTTGGGCGCTGTCCTCCATGCCTATAAGTGGTATACGGTGGGCATGCAGTTTTACCATTATATTTTGAGTACTGGATTCATAACAGTAAAATTATCAGAACACGGAAACTTCCCAAACAAAACTAGTGTTGTGGAATGTAAGAGGTTCAGGTTCAGGACCTAAAAATGAATGAAAGCAAGAAAGAAATAATATTAATAACCAAAATAGGTCAAAGGGGCTTGAAAATACAACAAAGAAAAATAGCAAAATAATGAGTGCCTAGGGCATCTCCTCCCTAAAGCAGAAATATAATAAATTAATTGCACAACATCATAGCAAAATGGGGGTGGATCCATAATGGATAAACCCTCTTCAAAAAAGTACAGCCTTGAAGGTGAAGCTGGCTAAACAAACAACGCCACAGAAGAAAGAGAGATGACCAGATCACCTAACCCTCTTTCATTCCACGGGATTTTGATTCTGGGCTGGCAAAGTTCAGGGTTCAAATGTAACACCCTGCTTCTTAGGGGTCCCATTCTCACCATGGCTTGCGAGGTCCACACTTACCACTATAGATAAAGGACTAGAAAATCTCAAGGGCCAGGGAAGCTGCAAAGAAACTCAGTATGGGCATACACGCAAGTATTTCTGTTGAAACCATTATTTCAAAATATATGTTTTTTATTATTGTATAATGTATGGATCTACCCTTTGAGGGTTACCTGTATACATGTAATGTTAGAAAGGTAATTCTGCTGTAACTACAAATATGATTTTCTATCCGTCTGTTTTGTGATTCCGCTGTTAAAGGATAGATAGTCCGTAGTAATATGGCCTGTTCAAGGCTGTTTACTGGGAAAGCTTCTTTTCCTGGGCAACAGAAAAAGAAATACTGTACCCTAGACCTACCCCAAGGACCCAACCATAGCATACTCGAGCATGTCTTCAAAGTTAAAACCTTCACGCTGACAATAAAAACAGACCTTAGCACTGGCATTCAAGCAGAAAAATAGCGAGATAGTGAGCAGCAGAGAAGATAAAAAAACAATTAATGCAGTTTCTGTCTTGCTTTCTGGGTTAAAGAGTTCTACTGGACAGTAGCTATACAATTTGTAGTTCTGTTTTGGCTTAAGGCATGAATCTTGGCAAATAGTGTTCAGGAATATATTAAATGGGCTATTTCATTTATGCTTCCAGCTCTGGGCCTTTAGCTAGTTAGCTGTACCACTGGACCACAAAATAGTCAGCAGTGGGCAGCAGAGGAAATAAAACATATTTAATACAGCTTCAGTTTTGATTTCCAAATTAAAGACTACTACAGGTCAGTAGATATCTGATATACCGTTTCCAGTTTTGGTTTATGATATTGAATCTTGGCCAACGGCAACTGATGTTCAGAAGTAGGTTTCCATTTTTGGGCCTTGGCTTCTGATATTGTACATTGGCATAGGTGACCAGCCATATCACATCAACTTATAATTCAGTCTTCTAATCATGAAATTGCTTTTGCAATGTTTATGCAATAAGTGTTTTTGTATATATTATCCATGGATTTATTTCCTCTTCATGTGTATATGTTGCCTCGTACACCTTCAGGCAAACACTATTTCTTAAAATGCTGCACCTGCACATGCAAACCCCAGTTGCTATGCAGCAGGAATCCTTGTACAAATGAGGTATAACAATCGTAGTCTAAATGCTTTGACAGCCACCAGGTAGAACATTTTCCATGGAAAAATATCATTACTAAAAATATTCAACCCTTGAGAAATTGTTTATGCAGAGCATGTTTGAGCATATTAACTTTTAAGTTATTTACTTGAGCTTTTAAAAAGCCAATGTGCAACCAAAAGATATTTCTCAATCTTGCCCTTAACATAGCAAGAAAAGCCATTTGTGAACAACTAATTTTTCATAAACTTTTCTCACCAAGTGCTGAGAAGGGTAAAGGTTGCAGACAGTTGAGTGTTTTGCTGCAAAGAGATATTTCAAGTGAGTTACCTAGGCGATTTTGGAAATCGAGGAAACTGTATATCTTGAACAACATAGAATACCAGAAGAAATGAATGCTCAGTGCTCACAATCAACCATCCTGGAGAACTAACGACTTTACTCATAAAAGGCCACTGAGCTGTATGCAAAGGCTGTTAATCCAGCAGCCATACTTGAACGAGCAAAGCCCTTACAACAGAATAAGCATTCAAGTACTAAGATAAATCCAATGTTCTGGTCTTACCAATGGTCCATAAACTTCGAAAAACAGTAAATCTTTATGGCCGTAAAATAGACATAGAATACAATCAAACACAGCTTCATTTATGTTGGTTATAAGAAGAACCAAAACTTATTTAGCATGCACTGCCTTGGAAGGTATTTGTCATTTGATCCACATTACAAGAAATTGAGACTTTAAACACAGTAAAAACAAAGAGAAGCAATTAACACCTCACTTATTTGAGTGAGAGAGCTTACAACGATTTTGAAGCTTCATAACACCCAAAACTGTGAAATCCCGTGATGACCGATCACAGAACTGTGGGAATCTAACTTATAACTACTCATCAATTTGTCAGTTCCTTATTCACTCGGTGCCAATGATGGAGCAAACCTTTCCTGATTTACTTACTCAAAGTAATAATTAACTACTGAAACTGAGCCGTTTGTTTAATGAAAGTGACATGTTGAGAAACTTGGCTCGGCGAACAATTTGGAAAGGATGGATGCAAGAATCGAACTCAGTTAAATCTTGGCACCAGAAATCATTCAAAAAGAGGAGTTTTCATTTCTTTTTGGCATATGTTGGCAAGTTTTTCAATCCATCTGCGAGCTGGACTCACCAGCAGCGAATAACCCACGAGTTACTCGCTTGTCAGGGTCTAACTGGCGCGTATTCGCAAATCTGACTTGATCTGGCGAGTTTGACTAGCCAGTAGAAAGTCGGAGTCGGGAATGAGTTAACTCGGCTCGTCAACATGCCCCAGGAGAGGACGGTTTCTTTAGAAAACATTCAATTCTTTTAATAATGGGTTAGAACTAGGACAAGAAGTGGCAATTTGCAGCAAGAACTATTTAGCCCTTCTATATAAGTAACTCTTAGATTCTTAAAGCTAAAAAGTAATTTGCCTTTGTATATATCAAATACAAAAAGCATGAGGGAGTTGAATTTGACGAACCCTCCTTCCCATAAATTGGGAAGGAGGGATGGACTTATACTCCTATTCAGCACATAAATATGATACATCAAAAAGAGAACGAAATGAAACGCGTATGCCTAAAATGCAACCACTTATCCGCAAATTTCATTCAACGTAAAGGATTTCATTTAGTATCGTTGAAAAAATCAATAGATTGGTACGATCACTGCTTACCTCTAGCCTTCTTCCCGATGTTTGAAAACAATCCAGGTCCCTTGCCCATCTCTCCAATAGATCTTCAATTCTGGTTATCCATCAGCACATTGCAGACATAAAGGCACGAATTAATTATTCCCCAAAAATCACAGATTCAAAATTTTTTAAAAGAAGCCGGTTGAAAAACCCAGATGAACCACAGAACTCCCAATAATACACCTGAAATACTGAAATAGGCGCAATCTTAAATTCGAAAGTAAGCTAAAAACTGCAAATTTTCAACTCAAAAAAGGATCGTGTAACGATAGACGTAAGCTGTTCTGCGAATCATATTTTCTACCGATTAAATAATAAGATTTTTGGGAATGTGCAATGCCTTGGGCATTGGAGACCCTTTGATCAAATCAAAGAATTTTATTTTCAATGGAAAAATGCATGCATCCAACGAAAAAATGATGAGAAGGTACCGCAGTAGCGTGTGGTCGAGGAGGAAAGGATTCAATGGAGCTTCTGGCTGCAAGTGTTACCAGCCGGCCAGTTCAGCTCCACCGAGGGCGATCTCGCGACCTTGGCAATACAATGCAGTGCTAAACAATTGGAGAGAAGAACCAGAAATAGCGAGACTGATAGTTAGGGTACTGCAAACCTACGATTAAATCGGGTCAAACCTGAGCATTATAGTTGAATAACCCTACCAATTTTGATTAAGATGATGTTATTTGCTCATTGCTTCTTGACTCTGAGGTGGGAATGGTGGTGAGAATGTAACTTTATATTAATTTAAAATAAAATAACGAGCTGCCTTCTATTCACTTTTTTATTAATGATGACATATCTTTCCAATTTGTGGATTAATTAATTAATGATATATGTGTTTTAGTTTTTTTGTGAGTTGTTATTTGTAGCGGATGCACTGGGTATGTTGGAGTTGAGTATTTATAGGGATTAAAAGACAATCGTTCATTGGGTTAATGATTTGACGACTTTGGAGGTTCTCTCGCTAGATCATTGGTGTCAAAGAATCAAAGACATTATCAAAGGTTTTAACTCTTTTTCGTGCAAGCACATTTATCGGGGGCAAAGGTTTTTACTCTTTTTCTTGCAAGCACATTTATCCAGAGCATAATAGGGTGGCAGACAGATTATCTCAAAAGGCGATGGAATTAGATGAAGGTAAACTTATAGCTCAAGAATGTATGTATAGAGAGTTCTATGAGCGAATATGTTCTAAACTTTGATTTTTAGTGTGAAAAAATGTCAACTCTTTCGGCACTTTGGAATGTTTGGAGGGATAGATACTTATTTTTTTTAGCACAGAGATTATTTGGATAAGGATTTAGATGGATGTAAGGTACTTTTGTGGAGGAGTGTTTCTTGGAAATTTGATTGTAATAAATTTTTTTGTTAATAAAAAAAAAGGATAGTTTTCTTCTTCTTGAAAAAAAATGTCTTTTTGAATTTGTTTATTTATTTATTTGGAGAAATAATTTGGCATTTTTGTTCGAAAATTTTAAATACTTTGTTAAATTGTTAGTGTTTTAAAAGTTTTTGGGTACCTGGATCTATTTCTAGAATTAAAATGAAATAAAAAGTTCTGATTTATTCATTTTCAAAATATTAAATCTAGTCTTTGAATCAAAATCTTTTAATAATTAAATAAATTTATTTTTAATTATATATTGTTTTAAAAAAATTTATTTATTTTCTATTATTTATAAATAAATAAATTATATTTTGAATATGCAATATACTTTAAGTGTATCTACAAAATGTAATTTTATTTGAAAAATAAAATTCAGCTCTTTTTTTCAAAGAAAAAAAAATTATATAGCACCTTTATTTTATTGCATCCAAAATACAATTTATTATAAAGTTTCTAAATAATTACAAATTTTAAATTCTTTAATAAATCCAATTTATTAAATCTATACTAATAAAAAAATATAGGAAAATTGTTACATTATAAAGAAAAAAAATTATATAACACCTTTATTTTGTTGCATCCAAACTACGATTTATTGTTACATTATATTGTAAAGTTTCTAAGTAATTACAAATTTTAAATTATTTAATAAGTTCAAGTTTTTAAATCCATACTAATAAAAAATATAGAAAAATTGTTACATTGTAAATTTTAAATTCTTTAATAAATTCAAGTTATTAAACCTATACTAATAAAAAAAACATAGGAAAATTGTTACATTATATTGGAAAGTTTCTAAGTAATTAAAAATTTTAAATTCTTTAATAAATCAAGTTATTAAATCTATGTTTATAAAAAATATAACATTTCACTTTAATATAAAGTGAATTATTTTTAAAATTTTGCTTTTACAAATCCAATTGTTTTATACATACATGTTTTATTTTTATTAAATTTCGTTTAACTTTAATACAAAGTAAATTATTATTATAAAAATTGTAAGCTAAAATTTTGCTTTCACAAATCCAATAGTTTTATACATACATGTTCCACTTTTATTAAATTTCACTTTGACATGAGTGAGTGGAGATTAACTTCTTTTGTCATGGATTTAAATGAAGTTTGATTCACTTTTTCATGATCATGGATGATACTTCTTTTTTTTTTAACAGAAACAGAAAGGGGGATTATATTAACAGGCTGTGCACAGCCATTCATTACAACAGAAAAAGGAAATATAATGCCGGCAGGTCAAAATTGCTGCTCATCTGGCTTGTCCTGAAAGTTTCCCATAAGGCAGAGCATATGATCGTTCCAAAATTACAAAAGATGCGGGTAGTATATACCCTCACAAACTGGCTACAAAGCAAAATGCAAAGAAACATAACCCAAACAAAATTGAAACAGAATAAACAAGAGACATAATTCAATTGCCTCTCAGAGTCCTGGGCTGCAGAATTGACTCTTCTTCCATGGGTTGTTCAGCTGTTTCATTTACTCCATTAACCCTGCTCTCCTTGTTCATAGAGATGAGCTTCTCGAGGTCTTCCTCTATTCGTTCCACTCTGCCCAGCAGCTCACGCAGGTTGCTCTCGAGATCTTCTATTCGGGAGCCATTATTACTGACCTCAAGCGATGTGTGACTCACAGTTTCACTCATACTTTTAACTTCCTTGGCCATTTCTTTGTTGTCCATTACCCCTATAGCAGTCATCTCGTACAGCCTGCGCAGATTCTTTTTTATGTCCAGCAGTCCAGCATTATCACCAAAGCGAGCCATTCCTCCAGAACCAGGCGTTATTGCTATTCGAGAGAATTGAATGTGCAGAGGGAAAACAGAAATGTCCTGGTTCTCACCCCAGCGCACTGAGTAAACACTCCAGAGGTAGGCAATTTCTTGTTGCAGGGCAGAAACACTAAGATTGTCAGAGCAAGACAATGTTCCCAGAGCGTCGTTCTTCCAGCCAGGGCAGAGGCATCCCAAGACCTTATCCTGTCTGTCTGCTCGAGAAGGAGATGAATCACCATGGCTATCGATGCCCCAAGCTGCTGAGGGATAACTACAATGGCATGAGGAGAAGGCAGACAGCGCAAGGCGCTCCTTTACAAAGGCATGAATGAGGGGGAGCCCATGCCAAGGGATTCCCAGCAGTCTCCCACCCCCTACACCAGCTACCACATTCAGCAAGAAATTCACAGAGCCGGGAGAGCCGTGACCAAAATCCGGAACATTACAATGGAGCGAGTCGAAGCAAGAAGGCGGCATAGAGATAGGGATGAAGGGCCACCGAACGTGCGAGAAGGAATGGCAATAAATTGAAGGCCTGAAGTGTTTTAATTCAGCTGCTGCCGAGGAGGGAGGAACAAGCCACGCGGCCTTCGAAGGAGGGCTAACAGGACATGTCATTGAATGCAGGGAGCCGCCAAGAGGAGAGGGGTGGAGAGGGCCAGCTGGAGGGAGGGTGAAGTGAGAGGAAAGGCGGTCGAAGGAGGGGATAAGGAGAAGGAAAAGGGGGGGGAGGAGAAAGAAGCAAGGGAGAGGGGAGAAGATGAGAAGGGAAAAAGGATAAAGGCCTAAAATATACCTAATGTGTTCTCTGAGAGATAAGGGCTTCACTTTAGAAAATTACATGATGAGAGTGCGAGAAAGAATACTAAAGCTTCTCATCATGGAATGTATTTGAGGTAGGAAGGCTCGCCATCCTGGCTGAAGTGGCCTTGAGGGAGACTGGCTCCGACGTTAGCCATGATATCTACTTCGTTATTATTATGACGAAGAATGTGAAAAACCTCGAAAGAATGAGGTAGAAGAAGCTTAGCTTTTTTATATAATCGACGACATTTAATATCTCCTGAGGGATACCCATTGATCATCTTATAGATGACATGCCTTGAGTCTCCAAATATCAGGACCTTCCGGAGATTTTTGTCTCGAATGAGATGGAGACCCTGGAGTAGAGCCATCCATTCAGCTTCATTGTTGGTTCTAGAGCCAAGACCCCAGGTGAATCTTTGTTCCATTTGTCCTCCGGGATCCACCAAGATCCCACCCACGCCTGCCACCCCTGGATTACCTTTCGAAGCCCCATCGAAAAATAAGGAGTAAGAATTTTTATCCCTGAGCCAGGACTGAAAGTCTTTGGAGGAGAGTCGAATTTCCCACTGGAGAGAGTGACTAGAGTGAGTTGTTCTTTCAGAGACAGTTTTGGACTGAAGGGAGCTATTCTCTTTTAGATATTGTTTACACCAGTTGGCATAAGGGTCAGGAATAGACTCATGCAGGGGGTAGCTGATGTTGTTCGTGGCGAATTTCGCAGCTATCATTCCTATGGTTTTCGTTGCTATGCGAACTGGGACGGCCTTTTGCTCCTTAAAGATGGCACGATTTCTGGCAAGCCATAATTGCCAGCAAAGATTTTTTGGAATGGCTACCCATAGACGACTTAGAATTGGCTTCTTGGTCAGAGAACCTGGAAACAGATTAGTCCAATCTTTAAAGAGCTGAGCTGTATTATCAGGAAGATCTCGGATGAAAGCCTTGGGGAGGACGATCTTCCAAGCTATCTTAGAGACTTCACATTGAAGAAAAAGGTGGCTGGAGGTCTCTTCTGCAGAATTACGCAGGGCACACCGAGATGGTCCAAGAATGCCTCTTTTTCTTAAGTTTTCTGCAGTTAAAAGCTTGTTATGCAGGAGGAGCCAAATAAAACTGTTGACTTTAGGGATGCTATCGGGATGCCAAACCTTTTTCCATATTTTATCTACCATCATCTGTTCCATGGATATTATTTTGTATCCTTCTTTTACAGTAAACTGCCCTGATTTTCCCCAACCCAACCAATCCTTAGCTGAAAGACTCGATGGGGATAAGCCGTACAGGGAGGAAAGGAAGAGGTCAGCTACATTTCTCAGGTGGTCTGGTGGAGAGATGTCCTTCCACCCATTCCATTGGCCGTCCTCGTCCCATCGTGACAGATCGAAAAGAGAGAGGATATGCTACTCAGACAGCCATTCAGAAAAAGAACCCAATCCTGGAATAGAAGATCGCAGAGGTTGCCCTAAGATGCTGCTGTTCCAGATGTTAATTTTTTTCCCATTACCGGGAATCCAATAGCAATTTTCTTTGATTGTGTTGATTGAAGCCTTACACAGCTGCCACAAAGAGGTGCCTTTCCCTTTCCATTCACCATCCAACACTTTTGACCTTGGCTTCTTGATGTATTTTTTCCTGAGAACTTCCTTCCACCATTCCTTTTTTCCAGTAACCAATCTCCAAATCAGTTTGGCCCCCATGGCTTTACTAGTGAACTCCGGATCTCTGATACCTAGTCCCCCGTGACATTTGGCACACTTGATAATTTCCCACTTGACCAGATGGAACTTCTTCGTTTGAGTTTTCCCTCCCTGCCAGAGGAATTTTCTGATTTCTTTACCTATGTTGGTGATGACCTTCTTCGGAGCTAGGACCATCGAGCTCGTGTAAATAGGGTAGGATGAGAGAATGGACTGGATTAAAACTGTCTTTCCAGCTAAATTTAGCCATCTTGTCCCCAGGGATTGAGTCTTAGCTTTGATTTTCTCAATAACCGGAGTCCACATTGAGGAGGTCAAGGATTTTTTGACTACTGGTATGCCCAGGTAGTTGAAGTGAGTCCAGTTGGGATTGGTTTTAATTTGCAGAATTTGTGAGATACTGCGGAGAATGGGGGCAGGACAGTTCCAGCTATAGATTTGACATTTGTTTTTATTTGCTGAGCTCCCTGAGGTTTGAAGGAATAGATCCAGGGGGTTTAGGAAGTTTCTAGCAATCTGTGTGGAAGCTATTCCAAGAAAGATGGAGTCATCAGCAAACAGAGCGTGATTGATAGGAGGCACGCCATTCCTAAAGGAGAGGCCTGGAAGGGAGCCTTCGGAGAGGAGCCTAGTCAATCTTCTGCTTAAGGAATCCACGACCAGGATGTAAAGGAAGGGGGAGAGCGGACACCCTTGCCTAACCCCACGAGAGGCTTTGAAGAATTCAGAGGGCCTGCCATTGATGAGAGGGGCTATCCAGGGAGAAGAGATGCAGGCTTGAACTTGATTGATGAAAACAGAGGGGAATCCAAATCTTTCCATCACCATGAAAATGAAGGAATGTCTCAATCTATCGAAGGCATTAGCCAGGTCCAACTTGATGGCCATCCCGGGCTCTCTTCGTTTAGTGCTTGAATGGATCGCTTCTTGCACTAAGAGGATATTGTCACTAATATGCCTGCCAGAAATGAAACCACCTTGATTGGGAGAGATAAGGGAGGGGATGACTTGTTTGATCCTCAAAGACAGCACTTTCGAGAAGATTTTGTAGGAAGCATTGCACAAGGAAATGGGCCGGAATCTTTTAATGGTAGAAGGCTTAGAGTCTTTAGGAATGAGAGCCAAAAATGATGAGTTGGTGGCTCCTCCCATATTCCCTTTTGCCATCCAGGAAATAAGGCGCATGAAGTCTCTCTTAATAAGGGGCCAGAAGGTTCTATAGAAGCAGATAGGGAAACCATCCGGGCCTGGGGCCTTGTCCGGGTGGAGGCTCCAGATTGCTTTTTTAACTTCTTCTTCCAGGATGGGCGATTCAAGTCGGGTTTTTGTTTGAGGGCTAATAAGGGAAGGAATATCAGAGGCCATTTTTGCCATAAGACAGCGGGAGACTTGCTCCTCATCATTATATAAATGCTCAAAAAAGTTTCTTACCTCAGCACTGATGGTGGCTTGCCCTTGAATAACTGAGCCATCTTCATTCTTAAGCTCTCTTATTGTGTTCCAGCGCTGTCTATCCCTGCACTGGTTTTGGAAAATTTTTGTATTCTGGTCTCCCCCTTTGAGCCACAAGACACGCGATCGGAGTCTCCATTCCTCTTCTATTTGCCTTAATATTTTCTGAAGCTTTGTTTCCAACTCGATTTCTTTGAGGAGGTGTTCCTTGGTGACCGTACTTACCTCCATTTCTGCTTGCAGGCGCTCCATTTCTATCATGATGAGGTCCTTTTGCTTAGTAGGTTCTTGATAATGAGTTTTTACCCATGCCTTGAGGGCGACTTTCACCCTCTTAAGTTTCTGCTCCCAAGAGAAAGCTGGAGTACCTGGAATGAAACAGCACCAGGATTTGACTATGATATCCTTAACTTCATCCGATTCCAACCATAATCGATTGAATCTAAAAGGGAGAGGCCCCAAATTTTCTTCCGGCGGGAAGAAGAGACAAATGGGCTTATGATCTGAAACCGCCGAGCACAGAAGTTTGACCTCCGAGATAGAGTTAAGAAGATGAGAACTAACCAAAAACCGATCAAGACGGGTAGCAATATGCCCAGGGCCCACTCGTTTGTTGCTCCAAGTATAGGTGTCATTTTTGGGGATGATGTCTGTGAGGTTCCAATGAGAGATGAGATCTTCTAAACGCTCCCCGTAGGGGTCCCTTACCTTGGATCCTCCTCTACGATCAGCTGCCGATATGGTTGTATTAAAGTCCCCTGCGATGAAGCAAGGAAGGAGCTTTTTGTCCTCAGACTGCTCCTCTAAAGATGTCCAAAAGCTATCCTTCTGCGCATTCAGGGTTGGGCCATATACATTCCCAACCCAAAACTGTTCTTTGCCTTCTTTATTCTCGAACTTTATAAAAAGCCAATTTCTATTTTCTATTGCAGAAAGAAATTCAAACTTATCTGTGTTCCACCAACATAGGAGGCCGCCAGAGGCTCCAATGGCATCGGTGGCTATACCAGTCCCGTTTGGCCAAATGCTTTTGATGGCCGCCACGCTGTCTTCAGCAGATTTCTTAGTCTCCTAGAGAAGAAGGATTGAGGCTGATTCCATGGATTTGAATCTCTTAATTACTTCTAATTTTTGTAAACCACCCAAACCTCTACAATTCCAGGAGACCACTTTCATTATTTCCTGTGTTGTTTAAGGGCCTTTTCTTTCTCCTTTCTTTCCTCCTCCGCACTCATGAGATATTTGCTTGCTTGCGAGGTTTTAACCAGAAAATCTAAGTTGGATTGCTTTCCTGCCGCCTTTTCCCTTGCTGCCTCCTGCTCGCGAATGACTTTATTGGTTTTCCTTCCTTTCCTGGAGAGGGGTTCTTGTTCTTCTATGGAGGTATCTGTCATTTCTTCTGTGCTTGCTTTTGCCTTAGATCTAGTGACAGATCTTTTAGAGATCGTCTCCATTTCTTTCCTACCCTTGGAGTGTTCGACCTCTGCTTCCTGAGATTTTTGGGGCTGGACGACTGTCTCTAGGACTTCATAGGTTTGATGCCGCACCGGATCAGGGTTGTCTTCTTGATTCTCTGGATTCTCTGCAAGGTTTTCTTCATCCTGCGTCTCTACCTCCAAGGCCGCAAACATGTTTCCGGAGGGGTTCTTTGACGTGGGGATTTGCTGTTTTTGGGGTTTGGCCGCCTTCTTCCCATTAGCAATATTCCAGCCCTCATTAGTAGGGTTTTCCAAAGGGGGTTTTTCCGGCTTCTTCGGGCAGGACTTGGCAAAATGGCCATATTCATGACAATATTTGCACTTGAACTGGATTTGCTCATAATCTACAGTTTGAAGGTGGTTCCACCCGTCAATGGAGAGCATGATAGATTCTGGAAAACCTTTTTCTAGATCAACTTCGACACATATTCGGGCACAGGAGAACATTGGGGCTTTCGGCTCAGACTTGTCGACATATTTCCCCAAGGTATTTCCTATTGCTCGAAAGTCCTCATCATTCCAACAATGAAGGGGAAGATGAGGTAGTTTAACCCACACAGGGACTGCTTTTGGAATGTCCTTCTCTGGATTAAAGGATAGGTCCCATTTGTTCAGATACATACCTCGAGGACCCATAAAATATGGTCCATTCCTGAAGATTAGATCCCGATCCTCCTTCTTTTCAAAGATGAAAGCAAAGTATCCCTTTCCACAGAAGATTTGTTGAACTTCTCCCTGTATTAGGGTTCTCCAGTTTTTGTTCAACCAGATCTCCACCGATCGCGGGGATGGCCAAAGTCCGGTAAACAGACCGATAAGGCCCTTTTCAGAAAGAGTAACAGCCTTCCTCTTGGAGGCAGCAGAGCTAAGCTTAACCTCTGGAACATCGGCAAGCTTGACAAACCTAGAAGCAGGGGCCGCGGCAGGCTGATCACGCGGGAGAGACGCTACAATGTTCTGGAATCTGTCCTCGAAGGAGGAGGGGTCGGGCGGATCCATGACAGAGCCGTCGACCTGCGAAAAACGCCCACGACGACGACGAGGCAAGGGTTTGCTACTCCAGCACTACAGAGATTGTTCCACCGTTGTATAGCACTGAGCATTCCCTGTCTTTGCAAAATGGATGATACTTGAATGGTAATCCATTTTCCTTTTTCCCATTTATTAATATGAATGGATATTTGATTTTTTTATTTTTATTTTTTATTGGTGGGTTGTTTTTATAATTACGCCGAAGGTGTTCTTTAAGGGAGCGGTTCCTCTGGCGACTTCGTCGTTTGTTGACGGCCTATGAGGAGCCTCCCCCTGTCATCAATACATTTGCACAGATATTTACATAAAACCCAAAAGTCAACTACCCAATAAACTCTCGACCCCTGTCTCTTTCATTCATTAATTAAACAAAATTCACGCATCCAGCTCGATGGCCGCATATCAATTACAAAGCTCATTGTGTTACTGCACCAAAGGACAGCAACCTCAACCATTACCTCCATCTGGTTCCTATCTGATCTATCTTTCTATTCTTCGATCCTTGTTGAGTACTCCTCGAGCACTGCCTCTCTTCTACGTGCGTGCATGTTGTATCTATTATTGCCTTCAATATAAAACTATTCGCCTTCAGCTTCCAATGGTTTTTACATGCACCTGAGTAGCTACTAACCTGAATGTTGAATCCTCCTTGGCTATTTTTCAAATTGGAGGGCAAATCTCGTTCAGAGACTAGCACAATTTCTTTCTTTACCCTTTAATATTCTTAACAAACCAAAAAAAACCAAACCTTAACTAGATTTAAGATTGCATGCAAGCCCAAAAAAAAAATCTAACTAACCCATATTGACCTAAAAATAGAGATTTTCTTTAGGATTTACCTGTAAAGTATTGTATTACATTCCTTTTCGTCAAGATGGTATTTGAATTCCAAGAACTCATCAGCCTTGTCGTTGTCTTGAAAGGTTTCTATAAACATATCGACAAAGCATTCCACCTTAGTGCATCTCATAATTTTCTCGTAGCCAATAGTGGCAAAACCAACACGAATACTATACAAGATTCAACAATTATGGGGAGAAATACTCCACTCATTGAAACCTATAAAATTCATGTGAGAAACCTTAATAGCACTGCCTATGGTTTTCTTTATTCATGACCAAATTATGCCCTAATGAAAATCACAAATCACAACTTAATTCTCTTTTAAGTTTTTCCTAGAGGAAATTGCACCTGGTCTCTGAATTTGGCATTTTGTTATTGTGATTTTGTGTGTCTCATAATTTTCTCATAGCGAGCAGTGGAAAAACCACGGCAAAAACTGTACAAAATTCCACAATTCTAGGGAGAAATCCTCCACTAATGGACATGTGGGAAACCTTGATAGCATTGCCTATGGTTTTCTTTATTCAGGGCCAAACTATGCTCTAATGAAAATCACAATTCACAACGTAATTATCGTTTAAGTTTTTTCCATAGGAAATTGCACCTGGTCTCTGAATTTGACATTTTGCTATTGTGATTTTGATATGCTTTGTGACAGTTGTTATTGAAAATTTACCAGAATACTTCACGACTCTTTTGCTTTTGTTAATTAAACAAAAAAATAACATTATTCATTTCTCTTGTACAATTACATGCTAAAGCGCTTATGATATCCAAGGCTCTGCAACTCATTGCATAACCTTTGCATAACCTTTATAATCTTTAAATCTCCTGGCACAATTAATATGCATTATTAATTTTAATTTCCAAGGTGTCCATTGTTATTTATACTCCAGGATTCTAATTCTCAACATTTAAAATAAAACTATCATTCAAAGCCAAAACTGTAGCAACTTTTCAGATATTGGAGCTAGCGCTGGCGTTTGGAGTTGGTGTTCACAGTAAGACATAAACATAAAGTAACTCTATCGCAATTCCATGCCTCATAGTGATTAAATTCACACTATTGTGCAACCTTATAATCTCTAGTATGTCAACCTTCCATTATCATTTTCACTTAACGGACCGAGGAGTTTCGTTCAACCTTGTTCTTATTTCAAAAGAAGTGGAGTGGGTTTTGGTATCCATGTCCAAGTTATGCAAACTTGGTGGATAGTTACGCCTTGAATAGTACAAGGCTTCATAGCAATATCACAAGACTTGTTAAAATCACAAGAAAGTCATATTGTAAACTTTAATTTTAGTTTTATTTTTTAAAGGTTAAAATCAAAATTTATTTAATAACATACTTAAACATTATTTAATATTTTTTATTAATTAATGAAAATTAAATATTACTTTAAATTTAAATGTTATTTACATAAAAATATTATTTTAATATAGAAACTATTAATCAATAAATATTTTTATTTTTATTTATTTTAGTATTAAAAATAAATAAAATAATTATTTATCTCACTAAATATTATATTTTTATAAATTATATGATCTCATTAATTATCATATTGTATTACTAATGGTGGTCATATCACACCATAATGTTTGATGAATCTTGGCAAACACAACATGAAAAAGGTATTTCAAATCATCCACCATAGCCACCATTCAAATGTGACAAGTTGAGCACAACCACAATAGACATGTGAATTCAACATGCATGAACAAATTTTATCTCCTATGAGCCATTACGTCTCTCTTTCGATCCAATACATCTCTCCCACTTAAGTATAAGAAGACAAACTAACTTGTATTTGAGATTTTCATATGAAATCACCCATATTGATGTGTGAGCAAATTTCATGGTAGAGACCTCCAAACAAACATCCAACTTGCCCATATATTTGAATATCTATAAGGAAATTATTAAAATCAATAAAAGCATTGATAAGTGTAGAAAATGGATATCAACAAAAAAGGTGAAATTAATTATGCTACAAGGATGCAAAGTTTGATCTAAGTTGAGACTTTGTACCTATGTGCAAGTGCATTGTATTATAGAATGTACAAAGAGATTCACTACTACAATGGTTAAGATTGAAATCGGCATGCTAAATGAAATCTGATAACAACGCCTTGAATAATAAATATACAATGCATAAAGAATAAGTATTAATGCGAACATGTTAAAATGTTGCATTTTGGTGAACATATAACCTAGAGTACAATTTTTGAAAAGTATTTATTCATGTACTTTCTTTCTCAAAGCATATGCAAAATAAAAGACATGCATGAATGAAATGGAAAGGAAATATGAATTCAACAATTGTATCGAACTTCCATTGACAATTCCAGTATTGAGCATTGTTCCACCATATGTTTTATGCAGTGGAATTGTTTTTAGTCCAAGTGTTTCATTGAAGACTTACATCACAAAAACAAATATAGGTATGCTATGAGCAATTTTTAGGACAATATTTGGAAAGTTAGTAATGGGTATTTTTTGAAAACAAACATACTCACACTACTACCAATACACCATGATGTTAGTAGGGAGCACCACTCTCTTGTTATCATCCTAATTTGCATAAGGATCGTGGTATATTGGGCCTTATATGTTTTTGTGGACTACTTCTATCAACCAATACAAGATATTCACTTTGTGGAAAAAAAATTCCAAGAAATATATGTTAGGCATGTGAAGGAGGAACTATGTAATATTGTAAATGGGAACTTTTCCAACAATACTCAAGTATATATCTCACACCAAAATACAAAATATACATTTCCAATGAAATATTTAAGGAAGAGGGCTAAATGTTATACAATCTCGACATTTTGGTGTTTTCCATCATTGGAATCTAATCATGTACTGGTTACTAAAAATTTAGATCTCGGTTTTTTAGGTTGATTTTGACATTTCCTTGTTTTCCATCATTAGAATCCAATTTGCAACGAGCAATATTGTGAACACTCATAATAAATACATGCTCAAAGCATTGATTATGCCTATTGCGCGATCTTTCATAGATTTCACCAATGCTTTAAATGCACAACAAGATTATGAGCATCAACTAAAAACAATATTTATGTGTAGGAAAGCGAGTAACATTCTCCTACAGTTTATGGGTCCAATCAAGGTTAGTGAATGGTGCAATTGGATTGATCATGGAAATTGTATATATACCTGGATCTAGCCCTCTTAAGTTATCATCATACATTGTCATGGAATTCAATGATAATTACATTGGTCCTCCATGGGACCAATCTCAACCAAAGAACATACCAACTCCACCCATAAATAGAAGTAACAAGAAACAAATCCCCCTCAAGGTGGCTTGGGCATTGACTATCATAAATCCCAAGGATTGACATTAACAAGGTCAACCATTAACATTGGTGACAATGAACATCAAGGATTGACCTTCACAAAAATTCCATGTACTACAACATTAGAAGGAATCCAAATTACACCATCGTTATCCTTCAAACACTTTATAAGATGAAAGACACTTCATATGTCTCGCTTCGAAAAAAGAAAGAGGTATGCCTTCATTCTTTGTCCCTTTCACACTTAAAATTGGAATCATCAATCCCTGCACTTCGCCTACCAAACGAAAATACCAATGTTGGTTTCTGATATATTTACAGCCAAACTTGATCACTACTTATCCCTTTATTTGTTTACTCACATATGTATACTTTTTCATATGACAAATTAATGTACAATTCATTTTACTTGCCATCAGTTACATGGGTTTCTATTTATTGCTTATTACTACTTGCAACAAAGTTTTTCTTTCAATTTCATCGACTAAAATTCCTACCATAAATTAGTTAGACTTACTTTCAAAACATAAAATTATATTGTCTACATACACACAAATTTCTTTCATTTTACAACATATTGAAGTTCTTCTCGTCGTTTCATTTCCCACACTTTGAGGGTATGCTAGTTTATATAGTAATATGAATTTTATATTTTTAAATTGTAATGGTATTTAATTTAGTTTGTTGTTATGGTTTTTTAAATATAAAAATAAAAGGAAGAAAGGAGATTCTATAGTCTTAAAAGTCATTTCAATATGTTAATAGTAGAAAGGATTGAGAGAGGTGGAAGTGAATACAAATTTTGGGCCTAAAT
Source organism: Pseudotsuga menziesii (assembly GCA_001517045.1). Taxonomy (NCBI): domain Eukaryota; kingdom Viridiplantae; phylum Streptophyta; class Pinopsida; order Pinales; family Pinaceae; genus Pseudotsuga; species Pseudotsuga menziesii. Next base: position 108,493 of record LPNX010585354.1, read on the forward strand.
ATGGAAGGTGGTAGGTCCATGGAAAATCCTTTAGAAGGGACCATGCTTTCTCAATATGGTGCTTGATCATGCCAGTTTCCGGGATAAGAATAAATAAGACCCATCTATCAACCAGAATAACTAAGGCTTACCGTAGCAACTAATTGTGTTATCCCTCATCGTTGAGATACTTTCTCATTCCATCAGGGGCTACTCCAATGTAGTCATAGACATAGGCATCTCAAGGTTCTGTCATCCCCACTCAAAAATGCGATGTAAAATGTGATCAAATCGGTTGTGAAGGTTAGCTAACTGGCACTTAGTGATGCTTCCTGCATCCTCTTAATATCGCTAGGCCTCAAGGATTAGCCCTCCTTCATTTTGGCAGTAACATAAGTGGGAATCTACTTTGCTTCCAAAGAGTAATTCTAAGTCATGTTGCTCCTGTTGAAGCTATCCATACATGTAAGCAAATCCATGCTAAGATCTTAAGCCAATGTCATTCTATGATGATCAAAGGATCCCACCTATCAACATTTAGTTAGTATCCTTATCTAAAAATCCAATAGCAGCTTCCACTTTAACATCCATAACTTGACCATATGTAATCCCTGACCAATCGTATGAATGATTAAAAGCGAAATTTATGTCACCCTCTCGCATTCCCGAAATAAGTCAAATAAAGAATTAGTCAAGTTAGTTTTAGTAACTTATTTATTCTTCAAGCCCCCTTCACTTCTTTATTTCTAAAACCAAACCAACCAAAAGAAGCCTCTAAATGCCTTCTAAGGACACACATACATGTGTGTGTGTGTGTTCTTCTGCATGCATCACAATCCATTCGTCTTGCAAACTTAAAAAAAAACACCTTGTTTTAGCCAACTAGATAGGAGAGCATAGTGTGTTTATTGTTTAGATCTCGGAGAATCCATGGGATTTTGTCAATCCCACGCACCTAAAACTATTTTCAATTTGTTTTGGTTTCCTTCCATCCCCTCCTATGTGAGGATTAAAAAATGTTGATATAGGTTAAATATTTTAGGATTTTCCAAATATTTACAAAGGTTGGCAAACTCAAAATTATTCTTGTTGGAATCGCGTTTGCTCAAATCTTGTGAGGAAGGACTAAGAGGGAAAACCTCTCCCTTTGGTCTTCACGGCTACATTCCTCGCCTTGAAGTCGCAATAGGTATTTTAATGTTTTTTAGGCCCTTAATGCCAACAACTTTTCGGAGGGAAAAAAGTAAGTTAGTTATAAAGAGGCCTAGGACAATGATCATATTGATATTTAAATGAGCATACATATAATTAATAATGAGAGAACACAAATCCACATAGCAACACATTTAAGATAGCCACACGATGTTTACGTGGAAAAGCCAAAACCAGGAAAAACCACCATAATAGATCTATTATCTCCCTTGACCTAAACAGGCCAAGCTGTGCATAGTGAGCTGTAACACCCCGGTTTTGACCCCATTTGCATGATGTATATAATGAAATTAATCGTGGTGAGGAGCTAAAGGCAAAAGCCCCACCAACGATTCGATTGTGTATGTTTCGACAATAGGGGTAGTTGCCGATGGTATATCGTGCTATTTGACACATTATAGTTTGGCATCATGTAAACACGCACATCAATTAAAAATAAACCCACAACCAGCTACGGTAGTGCAATGTTAAAATGAAAAGGGCATGATTCCAAAGGATAAGGGTGTCGGGGATGTCAAACCTTGGTCTATGGGGGGGGGAAAGCCATGTGTCATCTTCCCTTGTCTCATCCACCACCATTAAAATCTTTGCTGAGTAGTTGAGGTAGTTATTGCTGAGTAGTGGTGGTTGTGGCAGGAATGTCAGTCCTTTCCCACGTTCCCACTCCACCAGCAGATTCTCCTCTTCACCTCGCGATGGGCAGAAGAATGGGGGTGCCCTTCATTCATTCTCTCCTCCGGCGCGTTATCTCGAGGGTCTGTTCGTTCCTCATGATTGTCTGCTCATCCGCGCGCATAGGCGGAGTTGTTCACTCTCACGCAGGGACGCGCAGGAGGAGGAGGCCAGTTCATCTTCCTCATGCAGAGCTAAGTGAAGGGGGTGTGCGATTTCTGTTTGGGGGTTCGTCTTCTTCTTCTCTCTCGCACCGGTTACCAGTCAGGGGTGGTGTTCTTTCCTCCTGATCATGCATAGAGTCGGCATTTTTGCCTCCACCATTGTCGGACGTTCTCTCTCTCCCCTTGTCACGCACAGGAATTCTACGTTGGTTTTCCTCACGTAGGGAGCGTGAGAAATCATGGCTGTCACTCAGGATTTTTGGGTGCAGGAGCCATTCATGCTTGGGGCTGTGTTCCTGTGTGTTCCATACCGGTTTCGGTGGTATGTGTATGTCTCCTTGTCGACTGTGGTCTGCGTTTGTGTTTTCCCATGTCTACGCTGGGAGTTTGGCTTCTCCTTTGTTTTGGGACTGTATAAGGTTGCCATAGTTTTCATTGTGTGTTTGGGTTGCTAAAGTACCCTGGTTTTGGGTTGTTGTTGAGTTGTTTTGGCCACTCTAGGGCCAAGAACAACTCTGAGTTGTCTTGTGGCTTGAGCTGTGTTTTGCCTCGTGGTTGGGATTGTCACTCGGTTGTCTTCGCCTTCTTCAAAGAGCTGTGAAGGGATTGTTTTGCTGCGATATGCAGTGGTTGGTCTTCAGACTGTTGAGAGTGGGATTAGAGGCTGGTTATGCTTGAGAAGTTGGTGTTGAGGCCACCAGCTTGGCATTTAGCCTATCCTAGCTCCTTGATGACTTGGTAAACCCTACTGTGTGGGTTTGGCTGATTGGTGTACTTTGGCTATGTGTAAGCCTGCATTGACCCTTATTCCTTGAGGAATCATGCCTAGCTCGGGGGTGGCAGTGTTGTTGAGATATTGATGAGCATGCTGGCCTATGGTTGGGTGGAACATTGCAGCGACTTAGCTGGTTGTGGGGCGAGTTCTTCGTTAAAAGATAAGTACTGCTAACCATTTCATCTCTGCAATTATATCTATTGTTTCATGAATTATGATGAACATGTTGAATGCTGAAATGTATATGTTTGCTTCCGCTGAATGTTGAGGAATTATGCATCTTTGTATGATGGATTATGCATCCTGTTATGTATTATGTTTAAGCTTTTAATTTCAGCATTGATGCCTGTTCATGTTCATGGGGCTGTTTGCCCTTTTGTATTGGTGTTAGTGGCGTCCTCTTGCCCGGTCAAAGGGTCGGGGACATTACAGATTGGTATTAGAGCTCATGTTGCAGCATGGGCCTGAATGGGCCATGAAAAATGCAGTGACAGAAGTAGGGTTTCTTTCTGCCCAGCAGAGATCAGTAATTATGATAGAAAATTTTGTTGAAAAATTTCTCTAAGTGCCGAGCTCATCGGGTCATCGGAGAACTAAGTGGGAAGCTCCTCCGATACGTCGGAAGGTGTAGTTGAAAGGCCATCCGACGAGCGGCAGGCGGAAAATAATTTTTGAAAAATTTGCCTAAGTGTTTGAACTGTCGGTTCATTGGAACACTTAGTGGGAAGGACTTCCGATGTAGCGGAAGAGCTAGGCAGAAGCATACCAGACGGAGGACAGTGGGAAGGAAATTGCGGAAAAACTTTCTAAATTTTCGTCGGCCGTCGACAAAACTTAGTGGATGTGGGAGCCGCAGTTTCAGCGAAGATCAACCAAAGGCCGCCGAAACGTCGGCTCGATGTAATTAAAGAAACATCTGATATTGACTTTTGGTGTCAATGAAATTTAGTTGTTTGGACCACCGATGCTGTTGACGAAAGATAGTTGTTGGGTTCGCCGACACATAGTGCTTAATGGTTCCGACCGCCGATAGATGTTCCGTAAAATAAGAAGAGAAAATTTCACCGAAAAATTTTCTAAGTATAGAAATCGTCAGAAAGTGTTGGCTTGCCGGCGGTGGAGAGGAAAATTTCATTGGAAGCCATCAGCAGAAGACCACCGAAACGGCGACATGATTTAGTGAATGGAGTACCCACAGTTTCAGTGGAGGTTAGTAGATTGTTCGGCGAAATATAGTCCTTTGGGGAGCCGCAATGGCGGGAAGCTTCACGAGAAGTCTTCCGATGCAGTGGTGGTGGTAGAAGAAAGGGGAGGCTCACTGAAAGAGAGCCGCAATGGCGAAAACGAAGAGGTGTTGAGAGCCGATGCCAACGGGCGAAATAAGCTGACAAAGAGGAAAAATTTTGAACACTTTGAAAATTCCTCTAAGTATGGAAACCGTCGGCGAAAGTTAGCTGTTTGAGCAGTCGATGCAGCAGCAAGTATCGGAGAAAAATAGAAGATGAGGTTGCCAATGTAGGGGCGGAAGAGAAGATAAGGCTTCGGCGGAAATTAGTTGAAGGCAGAGCCGCAGTTTCGGCGGAGATCTTCTGAAGATCGCCGAAACGTCGGTGAAGGATAGTTGATTGAGCAGCCGATGCGACAACGAAAAGAAGAAGAAGAATTTTCGAAAATGTTTCTAAGTACGTAAAACATCGAAAAACTTTAGAGGATTGGACCGCCGACACGTCAGAGAAAATTAGAGGATCGGTCCGCCGATACGTCAAAATCCAGGGGAGGATGTTGATGTATATGTAACTTCGGAATGTATTCTTCTATGTATCTTATGTATTGTAACCCGATGTTTATTCCAGGATGTTTCTATTATGTATTTGAGTC